>JAKTQW010000015.1:1768-94121 GCA_030579415.1 Pichia eremophila | reverse complement strand
AAATCGCTTATATCAATGAGCTTTGTGAAGAACTCGAAGAGCCTGTAAAAGAAGAAAAAGATGAAGAAATGGAAATTGTTAACTTTTCTGAATCTACTAATGTTACGACTACTGATATAACAGCAGCTATCATTGATATCAATGCAGATTTAAATGAATCTGAATTTTTAAACTTCGATTTTGCTGAAATTTCAGTTGCTTCAGGTGATGAGTTTTTCACTATGGAAACTGGTTTAAATGAACTTGACTTAGACCAAGCAATTGCATTCCTCAATGGAAATGAAATTGTTGTTGAACCAACAGATGATGTTTCTGAATTATTATTTAACCCAGAACCTGAAATTGTTAATGTTCCAGTTCAAACGGAATCAGAAGAGCCTTTATCATTACCAACTAATAACAATTCATTAATTCTTTCTGATGAAGAATTTCAAACTATTCTTAATAATCTGGGTGTTGAAGCAAATTTCAACAATACCAATGAAAACATTGTTACTGAACTTGCTTATCCATTAACTTCAATTAACATGAGTCAATTAGAAGTCGTTCCACAAAACGTTCCACAAAATGTTGCCACTATTGAAATGACTACAGAAGCTACTGTTTCTGAAGCAGTAATTGCTGTTCAACAAAGAAATTTAACTCCAGAAAGCTTTGCAAATAAACCACACAAAGTCACAATCAAAAGAGTTATGCCTGTCTACACAAATGTTTCTTATGGTAGAGCAGATAGATACTGGGAAGTTATTTGTTCTAATCAAGCTTTTAAAAATTTAGCTAATAATAGAAGCCAAATTATGAGAGCAGTTGGTGGTTATGTTATTGATACATCAATTATTAAAAGAAACATCGTTGCTTCATTACTGCCAAACTATGTCGACATTAGTGACTTTAAAAATTTCTGTGATAAAGATGGTTGGAAATATAAAGTCAATAAAAGACGTGCTTTCGATGATTACATCTCTCTGAGATGGTGTAATCAAAAGCAAAACTTTTATCAACCCATGGTTATCAGATATAAGAAAATAAGTGGCATAAAGAAGCCAATTACACAAAATTTATGCCCTTATTGTCCTTATACTAAAGGTATGGACTTAAACACTATCTTTCATAGTGTTGATGATTCATCTTACATGCATCATGTTTGTAAAGATCATGGTGTTTACACTACTGGTAATGAAATGCCAATTCCAGTTTTCGGTAAAACTGCAAAAGGTTTAGTTGCAGTTTGTGGAATTTGTGGTGATACATGTAATCTCTCTGTTGATGTTCATGCAAATAATCTGAACAATTGTCTGATTTCTTATTTTAGACATTGTTTTAATAAACATAAGAATAAGAGACAAAACAGAGATGCTGGTGAAATTAAGCGTGAAGCTCAAGAGATTGAGGCTAATAGACACAATTTAATTATGGAAAATTTAATTATCTCCAAAGTCTAATGTCTGATCTCTAATTATACCCTACAATTTTATATTTATTTACCATTTTTATTTTGTATTTTCTGTTTGTAATATTAAAAAAAATTAAAAAAAAAACTGTCTTGTAGTATAAATATATATTTACTTCTTTTTAGATCCATGAAATTTATGTGACATATACTTAAATGCTTGTTTAGTATCAAGTACATTACCATCATCATCAGTATAAACAATCTTAACATCACCTGACTTGCTACTACCAAGTTTTCCATTACTATTTTTACTACTACCATTACTCTTTAATGATTGTAAAACAGATGAAATACCAAATTTATTATTATTAATAAATTTATTCTCTTCATCATCTAATATTGTTCTATAACGTGAAGTAGTTTCTGGTTTTGAATTATCCCTCAATAATTCATCAGCATTTTGTTCTTCACCTATTTCTTTATTGGTAACTGGTTCTTCTATTTCTTCATCTACTTTAATATTATCTAAAAATTCTAAACTTTCACTTATATCATTAACTGATTTATTTTCTTTATCTACATCATCATTATCAATCTCTTTCAAGTTTAATTTTAATTTAGATTTTAATTTCCTACTTTCATTAAGTACTTTATCTAAGTCATCTTCAATTATACCACCATTAATGTCATCACCATCATCATCATTTAATATCACTGGCTTGAATTCTCTCTCTTCTAATTCTTCATCAACAATACGTTTTCTCACTTGAACATTAGAACTCTTAGATTTCTTAGGTCTTTTAAATTTAGAAAAATCACGTTTCATTATCTTATTGATTTTCTTTTCACCATCCAAATTCTCATCATGATTCAAATGTAGAATATTATCATCATCATCACCATTATCATCATCATCATTTGATAAATCAATTTCTAAAGACTCTAATTTACGTTTTTTATTACCTGCATCTGCATGATCATCTAATGTTACTAATTTTCCTAATTTATTCTTCTCTTTATTATTTCGAAGTATTTCCTCCTCATGTTTTAATTGTTGATTAACTAATTCATCTTCATCTTTATCATCTAAAACATTACTATCTTTTAATGTAAGTACTACTTCATTACCATTTTCAATCATTTCATTGATTTTCTCATCATTATGTGATATCTTAACATTAGGTATGTCTTCTTCTTTTGCTTCTGTTTCTATTTTCTTAGATTTTCTATCATTTTTGAAAATTAATCTCTTAGCATTAACTCCACGTTTAATCTCTCCACCAACTTTACTCAACCAAGAATCTAAATCTAAATCACCACTTGATCCACCATTGGAAGATTTATCTAGTCTATCAATAATTCCACCTTTCTCTATTCTATTCTTTAATTTTAATTGTTGTTTCTGTGTTTCAATGTCATCAACTAATTTAACTAATTTTTCACTTTGTCTCTTCTTCCTCTCTAATTCTTCAAAATTATTGAATTCTTTATCATGATTTGATTCATCAGGTATTAATTTCAATCCTAACTTTGCACGTAACTTATTAGTTTCTGCAATACTTAATGAATTAACCATATTATTATCATTCTTACCTTTCCCACGTTTCCTATTTCCTTTCCCATTAATAGTCCCATCATCAGGGATCAACTTCAAACCCACCTGTTCTCTCAACCTATTTGTCTCTGCAACGGTCAGCACAAACTCCATTGTTCTCCGGAGTTAATTCCACTGTAATATACTTACTTAATACAGTAAATACACAGTAATTATATATAGAAAACCTTAATAGAGTGAATATAATATATTCTTAATAGCCACACTTTAAATTTTCTGGATTTTTCCACTACCACTATAAAAGCATCATACAATCCTTAACGGAATTAATTACTAATCGTATATTTATGCTGCTTCTTCTTCTTCTCTTTCTTTTATCTGAAAACCCCTCACAACAGTCCGATTGCCACAGAATATACTTAAATTACAATGGTACACTACATTATTTCCGAAAACGATCCAAAGATTGGTGGATTAACTGCTCCATATATTAAATTATACACATCACCAACTCCGAATGGTTTAAAAATTACAATTTTATTAGAATTATTAAAATTAGATTACTATGTTAGACCAATTGATTTAATGAAATCAGAATGTAAGGAGGATTGGTACTTGAAATTCAATCCTAATGGTAGAATCCCATCATTAACTTATGTTGATGAAAAGGGTGAAGTTACACATGTTAATGAATCAGGCGCAATTTTAATGTTCTTAGTTGATAAGTTTGATAAAGATTTTAAATATTCTTTTAAGCATGGAACTGCTGAATATTATGAAATGATTGAATGGTTATTTTTCCAAATGGCAGGTTTAGGTCCAATGAAAGGTCAATTTCATTGGTTTTCATATTTTGCACCTCAAAAGGATGAATTTGCAATTGAAAGATATCATAAAGAGACAATTAGATTATTAGGTGTCTTAGAGGAAAGATTAGCTAGAAATAAAACAGGATTTTTAGTCGGTGATCATTTAAGTATTGCAGATATTGCTTCATTCCCATGGTTAAATTTTAGAAGATTACCTGAATTAGAAAATTTCCCAAGAATTTGTCAATGGCTTGATAGAATTGATGAAATTCCTGAAGTTAAAATTGGTTCAAATATTCCTGAAAGGAAGTCATAGGAATGTTCTTTTACATCTTTTTCTATCGTATTTCTTAATTTATTTCTCTATATAAATCTTTTATATTTTTATCCTAAGTATATACTACCTATATATACATCTATTAATTATTTTAAAGATTTTAATTTATTCATAAAGGATATCCAATCCAATCCTTTAAACATCGCAGTTGCTAAAGGATTTAAATATACACCATCTAATTTACCTATTTCCCAACTATCAATTTCAAATGGATATTTATTCTTTATTAACTTAGGTTTAGTAAATTTTGCATACATTAATGGTATAGTTGCTTTATCAAAATCTTCCCTACCAACTTTTGTAAACCCATTAGTTGATGCAATCATGAAAATAGCTGAATTCCCATTTTTTTTAAAATATTCCTGTGATGATCCCTTGATTTCTCTTATTAATTTTGGATCAATCTTAGATAAATTATAACATTTACATTGAACAAATAATTTAATCGTTTGATTACTCCTATTTGCCAAAGGTTTGATTTTTTTCATATTAACTTTTTCATATTTATTCTTATTCTGACTATCAATGATACTGTCTTTATTAGTTTTTTCAGCTTTTAAAATATTCATTGGATTCCAAATTGCATTTATATCAATACCTTTATCATTACTACCACCTTGATGTAATGTACTTTGAATTTTAAATTGTTTCTCTAAAAAACTTTTAACCTGCAGTTCATATAAATTACCCATAAATACACCAGTATTTGTTTGAAGTTGCTTAAATTTTGCATATTGTAAATAAGTTTCAAAATTTTTAAATTTATCTAATAAATTTGGATTATTGTGTAATGATGCAGATGATGTATTATCAATTTGCTTTCTCGGTCTTCCTCTAGGTCGTTTACCTTTCTCTCTTTTTATAGGTGTCGGTATTATTTCATTATTTTTAGTTTGTGTACTATTATTATCAGTTGTAATGGTATTTAACAATCGTTTAAATTTTGCTAGATTATCTATTCTTGTCGTTCGACTAACTGATGTTAGTTGTAG
This sequence comes from Pichia eremophila, assembly GCA_030579415.1. Taxonomy (NCBI): domain Eukaryota; kingdom Fungi; phylum Ascomycota; class Pichiomycetes; order Pichiales; family Pichiaceae; genus Pichia; species Pichia eremophila. Next base: position 89,035 of record JAKTQW010000015.1, on the reverse strand, counting down.
ATCTGTTGGTAATAAGTTTTTATTCAGATTTTTGGAGAATACTGAAAATTCCAGCATAAGCATTATATTATCAGGAGGATAGGAAGTGAATGAGTTGTTAACAAAATAAACTTAGTAGTAGAAGTAAAGATATAGTATAAAAGAAGAGAAAGTGAAAAATAGAGATAGAAATAGAGTGTAAATTGAAAATCGAAAAAACAACGCGTTTGTTACACGAACTGCTATTAGAGAGAGGCCTTCTATGATGATGGTGTATATAGGTTGTATATCTTGTATATGTTGTAACTTTTATGATAATAGATAATTGTCTGTGTTTGAGTACTGTCATGCAGTTAATTTTATTGTTATTGTATTTAGTATGTTTGAGTTCAATTGTCTGTATGGTAAATTGTAAAATATATTGTAAATATTATTATACCATGATTCCATAACATATATTATCATATAATTACTTTGAGGCATTCAGATTAACTCTTAAAGCTGCAACTTTCTTCTCTAAATTAGCCAACAATCGTTGAAACTCTGCATCTGCTCTCTCAATTTCCTCTGATGCTTTACCCAATTGAACTTTAATATCCTGTGTCATTTCACCCAATGTTTTCTCATTTGGTTTTTTCACTGAATTAGTAGTTGAAGGTATCACATTGGACGATACTGCTGATTTAGATGTAGTAATTATACCAGTTGTTGGAGATATTGGTGAATGTTCATTAGATTCATGATTTTCCTGTATTTCCTTCAATGATTTATTAGTTGCTGAAGTAGGTGATAAGATTGTTTTAATATTAAGATCTTCAGTGATAGATGGTCTCTTCTTTAGTTCAGACATGGTTGTTTAATGAATAAACATGGAAAGATTTCAAAAGAAAGAAGTGGCACTAAGCTAGGAGAAACCATTTAAGGCTCAATGAAAAAAAAAAGCGCTTTGAAGAATTTTTTAGTTTTACTATGGGAAGGAGTCTGCTTTTCTTATATTTAATATGGACAAGAATGGGATCTAAGATAGACAATCCAGTAGTGACCAAGAAGTCAAAGAACCAGTTGAGAAGAGAGAGGGCGAAACTGCTGAAACAAAAGGAGAAATTAAATGAAAAGAAAGTAGTAGAAGTTAAAGAAGTTAAAGAAGATAATAATGATGATGACATAGTTGTTGTGGAAGAAACACCAGTTGATGAAAAGTTTGCGGAACTGTATAAGGGTGTGTTGGAGAAGTTTGAGCCAAAGGAAGATGAAATGGAAGTAGACGAAGAAAAGGAGAAGGAAAAGGAAATTGGGGAAGGGAAACAATTGGTTCAACGAGAGAATAAAGATGAAGATGATAAAATAAAAGATTCTGATGATGAAGAAGACAAAGATAAAGACTCAAATTCACAAACACTTAGTAAACGACAGTTTAAAAAGAAATATGGTATCCCATTATACATTCTTAAAAGTGAAACTATTCATCCCGAACTAATTGAATGGATTGATGCCGATGCTGAAGATCCAAGATTACATATTTACTTAAAAACACTACCAGATTCTGTTCCAGTACCACAACATTGGAGATCCAAAAAGAGTTTCCTATCTATGAAAAGAGGTGTAGAGAGACCACCATTTGAATTACCTAAATTTATTAATGATACTGGTATATCTGAAATGAGACCAACTGTTGATCCAGTTGATAGTGGAGAATCATCAACTTTAAAACAAAGAACAAGAGAGAGAATTCAACCTAAGGTGGGACAATTGGATTTAGATTATGATAGATTATATGATGCATTCTTTAAATATCAAAGGAAACCTCAATTATTAAAATTTGGTGAATGTTATACTGAATCAATGAATAATAAAAATAATCAAACTGCACAAAATTTACAACCTACAATTCAAAGAAAACGATATTGGGGTGAAGTGGTAAATGATCTAGATAAAGATGGTAATACTACTACTACTACTATCACTAAAGATGAGATTGATTCCAAGACAGCATATGAACCATCTAAAGGTGATGTTTTAGTTAATAAAATTGGACATTCCTCAACACCATCACAATCCCAATATAATCCTGTACCACGTCAATCCAACACACCACAACATCTCTACCGAGTGCTCCACACCCAACAGAACAACAACGACCAGAGTATATTTGGTTCCAAAACCACCTCTTACAGGTACAATAACAACCATAATAATAGATGATTTTAGAAGGCTGTGCACATACCACACAAAAAGATTTTTTTTTTTCTTTTTCAAATTTATTATGATGATTTTTCATTAGACAGTTACAGTATTTGTCTGTTTTGTGTAGAGTTTAGCGTATTATATAGAAACCATGGGTAAAAGAACGCATGAGATAGATGATCATGCAGATAATGATTTAAAAAGACACAAATTAGAGAGAAAGGAGAAGAAGGAAAAGAAGAAAGACAAGAAAGATAAAAAGGATAGAAAGGATAAGAAAGAGAAGAAGAAAGAAGATAAGAAGGAAGATAATACAGTAGAAAAAGAACAATCAACAAACTTTCGTAATTTTGCAATTCATGATCTTATATCCATTGAACATTCAATATCACTTATTCAAGAAAATTTGAAAAAAATAGTAGAGACATCACCAAATGCAACAGAATTGAAAAATTACATAAACAGTTTAGTACAACAATCTCTTGATAAAGATTCTTCACAAAATGGTGAAGTTGCAGCAAAAGTTTTACTTTTAGCAAAATCTCATAAAATTCAACTTGCAAGTCAAATTAAATCATTATATGATGATAATAAATTACCAATATTTAATCAAATAATTAATTTTAATGATAATACAGTATTAGATTCTGTTGATGATGTTCAATTATTAATCAAAGAGAAAAGACAAGAACAATACAATTCCCAAAAAGAAGAAGATGATATAAATTATCATTCTATATTACCTAAACTACCTGTTATATATGATTCAATTTTAGAATCAAAAGTTTTCATTCATAAATCTGCAACAAATTCAAATTTACATTCATCTAAATTTGATCAAGTTCAATCAAATAATGAAAGATTGGAATTTTTAGGTGATGCAGTTTTAGAAACTATAGTATCTGATATAATTGAATCTAAATATCCTTCATTTGATGAAGGTCAATTAACTTTATTAAGATCTACATTAGTTAAAAATGAAACAATTGAAATTATTTCAAGAGCTTACAAGTTTCCTGAATGGCAACAAGAATTATTAAAATCTCATTTAATTAAAACTGAACTGGATATAAATTCAAAATTTAAAAACAATAAAAGAATTGCAGATTTATTTGAAGCATATATTGGTGCAATTTTCATCGATAAAGGTAGAAATGGTGATGCATATAATTTTATCAAATCTTGGTTAATGGATGTTTACAAACCAATTCTTGATGAATTTGAACAATCTGATAAATTAACTTATAGTCATTTAAGTAAAAACTTAATTGCTAAATTCTTGAAAAATAACACAAAGTTATCATCATCATCATCATCATCATCATCCACAGCTACTAGAATTGCTATTCCATCAGTTCAATTACCTAAAATACCATCATTACCAACTCCACCACCTAATAATGTACTACCAGAAAATACCAAGTTCCCAATAAGATTAACATCATCAGATGAAGTTAATAAATTAGCAAAACCTGAATTATATGCATTAATCGGATCAGCTAAATTACATCCTGAATATAAATGTATTCAAAAGCAAATTACTCCAGAAACTCCAACAGTTGTTGAATGTAGTATAGGTGGAGAAATTTTAGGTTATGGTGAAGGTAGAAATTTAAAAGATGCAAGTGCTAGAGCTGCACAAGCTTCATTATTAAATAAAAAATTAATTGAAAAATATCATTTAATTAGAATGATGACCCCAAGAACTGAATCTGTTGTTAGTAAAAAATTTGAATCAATAGATAATAATAATAGTAAAGATGATAAAAACAATAATAAGGACAGTAGTACCACTGAAAAAGAAGAAGTAATGCCAACCACTGAGGTGAAGGAAACACCTAAAACTTTTAAATATTTAAAAGTTCCGTATTTTATTCCAAATGAAGAACTTAATAATGTAAGTAGTAATTCTAAAAATGAATTAATTCAATTGTTTGGGAGTAGACATGTTATACCACAATTTACAGTTGAACAAGATACTACAACTAAAAGTATACTACCAGTTTTCAAAACAACATTAAAGGTCAATAATATAATTATTGCAAGTTGCATTGAGGCAAGTAAAAAGAAAGGTGTAAATAAAGTTTCAAGATGGCTTTTGAATTGTATTCATGATCATGGTTCAGAAGCAATCTTTAATGATTTGGATATAAAATAATATTGTTTATAATTTAATTTATAATATAGATAATTTTTTTAGAATTAAGATAGAAATGAATAATAAATAATTAATATAAAATTTTTAACTAATTGTTGTTAACTATTAAGATAATATTGTGTGTATTTAAGAAAGGGGGGAATGAAATTTTAATCGTTAAACAAGAAAATAAATATTTTAATATAATAATAATGTATATGAATAAGGAGGAAAAACTAAAAGCACAGGTTTATAAATATTAATAAATTAAATTAAATTAAATCAAATTAAATTGAATTATAGTTTAATTTAAGCCAAACCTAAATATTGATGAGCATTTTCATCATTAACCTTTTGAATAGTTGGACCGAATGAACCAACACATTGTGCCATTGTCTTTGAATTTCTTGAAATAACATCAGTGAAATAGAAATTCTTAATTGGATTAACTAATTCAGAACCAGTTGGTTTAATATCCTTTGCTGAATTAATTGAAAGTTTAACAATTTCAGGTGAAACTGATTCAACTGATTCAATCCTTACAAGATGTGGAGCAATTGTTTCAATTCTTGAACGTAATGATCTAATATCTTCATATGGTAAACCAACACCTAAATATTCGGAAAGAGCTTTAAAAATTGTCCAATCATCTCTTGATGCACCAACTGGACCAGTTGCAGCAGTTGTCATTTGTGATCTACCTTCAGTATTAACATAAATTGCTGATTTTTCAGTATATGCAGTACCAGGTAAGACAACATCAGCTAATGAAGCACCAATATCACCATGATGACCAATATAGACAACAAATGAATCTTTTGGAATTGATTTTGGTTCAATTTCATCTGCACCAAATAAGAAAACAACTTTTGGTTCAATTGATTGAATTTTTGGATCTGAATTATAGAAACCAATATCAAAAGCACCAGCTCTTGAAGCTTGACGTTGTAAATAATTTAATCCATTCCATTCTGAATTAATAATATTTTCTTTACCATTAATAAATTTCTTTAAAATTGAATCAATTGCAATTGAATCAGTATTTTCATAAACACCTGAACCAACAATTATTAAAGGTTTCTTTGCATTTGATAATTTTTCACCTAATTCACCATTTAATGCTTTTTGTAAATCAATTGCATTTTTACCTAATGAATTAATTTCAAAAGTTGAATCAAATGACTCACCAATATGATGAATTTCAACATCATCACTTTCTAACCATCTACCTCTAATTCTTGAATTAAGAACTGCTGCTTCATGTCTTGGATTTGAACCAATGATTAAAATTTGATCAGCTTCTTCAATACCATCAATAGTTGAATTAAAGATATAATTTGATCTAATATCAACTGAAGGAATTTCATTAATTGGTGCATCAATTGTTAAATTTTCAGAATCTAATCTATTAACTAAATCTTTTAATGCAACCATACCTTCAACATCAACTAAAGGACCTGCAATTGCTTTAATTTCATTTTTAGATGGATTAATTTTTTTAATTGATTCAGTAATTTTAGTTAATGCACTATCCCAAGTTGCATCAATAAATTTATTACCTTGTTTAATTAAAGGTTTAGTTAATCTTTGAACTTTTAAAGCATCACATGAATATCTTGATCTATCAGAAATCCATTCTTGATTAATTTCTTCATTTAATCTTGGTAAAATTCTCATAACTTCCATACCTCTTGCATCAATTCTAATTGCTGAACCTAAAGCATCCATAACATCAATTGATTCAGTTCTCTTTAATTCCCAAGGTCTTGCCTTAAATGCATAAGGTTTTGAAGTTAAAGCACCAACTGGACATAAATCAACAATATTACCAGATAATTCAGAATTAATATTTCTTTCAACATAGGTACCAATTTGTAAATCATTACCTCTACCTGCAGTACCAAATTCTGGAGCACCTGCAACATCATTTAAGAATCTAACACATCTTGTACAATGAATACATCTATTCATTGAAGTTTTAACTAAAGGACCAATTGCTTTATTTTCAACAGCTCTTTTACCTGTAACTTCATTAAATCTACCACGATCTGAACCATATTTTAAAGTTTGTTCTTGTAAATCACATTCACCACCTTGATCACAGACAGGACAATCTAAAGGATGATTTGAAAGTAAAAATTCAGTTATACCTTCTCTAACTTTTTTAACTTTATCAGATTGAGTAATAACTGACATATTTGGACCAACAGGCATTGAACAAGCAGCTGCCATTTTTGGAGATTTTTCAATTTCAACTAAACACATTCTACAATTACCTGCAACTGCTAATCTATCATGATAACAATATCTTGGAATATAGACACCTACCTTTTCAGCAGCTTGGATAATTGATGAACCTTTTTCAATTGAGACTGGGATACCATCAATTTTAAGTGAGACTTCATCTCTAATAATTTGACATTTAGAGAAATTTCTAGTTGCTTGTCTTGCAACTGATTTAGTTATTGATAATTTATTAAATGATCTTAACATTGTTTATTTATAAGTATTTATAAGTATTTGCTTTGTTTGTTTCAATCGGCAATAATATTTATGTGTTATATTTATATTATATATAGTATATTCAATTGATTTTCTATAGATTATATTATATCCTAACTAATAATAATATTATGGTATATATTCTTTTTTTTTTTGTTTTTTTTGAAAAATTCTAAGTATTAATGAAAACTACGGGAAACGGTTAGACAAATAAGAAGAGTACCAAATATATCAAAACCAAATGAATCTAAGCAGGCTAAAGCAAGCAGTTGATGTGTTAAAATGAAAGGCAAAAATTCAAAAAGTAAATCATAAAATAATCATAAAATAATCATGTAAAATTAAATTGAAAACGCTCTATTCGTCAATGTCAATTATTCCCCTCTTTGCAAAATGAATAGTTTTCTCAACAAATAATATGTGAGCAAAAATAAGCAATAAAATTTTATATCTGTGAATATGCATGCGTCTATGCGTCTATGCGCCGATGATTATGTAAGCACAGTCGCGTCTATTTGTTATCTTATCTTATCTTATCTATTGATCTATTTCTATATTTATATATATATCTTATCTTAATATTATTAATATTACTATATATTATTTTAAAAAATATATATAAATTATACACTAATGTCCTCCATTTTCCTCTTCTTCAAATCTCCATTTACTTCAACACTCTCAGGATCAATACTATCTGGTCGACTCATATTATCACTATCATTTTCATTACTTTTAATACCATTCTTTCTCTTTCTCTTAAATGCATCAGGTCCTTCAACCTCTCTTGAAACTGCAAGTAATAATGTAACTATTCTTCTAGATATTTCATTAGCTGTACGTGATTTAAAATAAAAACAATATCTAAACATCTCCTCATTTAATATATCCCTCTTGATTAAATCATATATATATGGATTTAATAATCCATATTCATCTGCCTTAATTAATAAATATCTATCTTCAATAATTGAATACATTCTCTTAGAATTATTTGGTGGATACATTATATTTAATTCTTCAATAGGATTTTTAACTTCATTAATCTTACTCCTTAATATCTCACTTTGCATCTTAATTCTTTCAAGTTTACGTTCTCCAAATTCAATCTCCTTTAAATATCTTTCCCATCCTTCAATTTCTTTATATTTTTGCCAGAATACTTCACTATATTTACGTACATCTTCCTCATTCTTACCCTTAACATCATTACTTATCTCTGCATAATTCTTTGACCCATATTTAGCACATCCATGAATAAATTGCATAAATTCTCTTCTATTCCAATCTCCAAAACCTTCAGCAATTAATTTATCCTTTAATTTAATATCATCCTCACTCAATTCTTTACTATTGTAAATCTTTTCCTGTTCTTGATTAATCAATTCCTTTAAAATATTTTTCTGTTCTTTTTTACTTAATCTTAAATATTCTTTATAATCAAAATTATCATATTTTTTATTCTCTAAATCTAAATCTTCTTCACCTAATTTATAATTAATTCTTTTCCTATATGATAACATTTCATTTTCAAATATTTCATTTAATTTAGGATTGAAAAATTGGAAATCAACTAATTGAAATTGTTTTGGTGGTCTAGGTATAACATTTTTAACATTTGGTTGAACTTTCATTTGATTCATAACATCCTTATAATATTCATCAACACTATATTGTTGTTCTTTTCTTATACGTTTAGATGGATTAAGGAAAATTCCTAAACCTTTAGATTTTTTCTTTGCAAAATTTTCACCATTCCATTCATATGTTGATTGTTGTTCTCCATTAAAATTTTGAATATCATCTAATCCTAATTTCTCAAATTTTTCCTTTAATTCTTTAGTCTTCTCTTCACCCCTTCTTAAAATTTCATCAATATCATCATTTAAATCTTTTGATCCTTCACCATCAGTATCTAAAACTTTTTGTGCACCATGTTGAATCATATTTAATAAATCATCCTTATTATTTGATTGATTTTCCTTCTTTTCATCATTTCTACCTTGTTGAATAACTAATTGATCTAATCTTAATTTTTGTGCTGCTCTCTCTAAAACTTTTTCCTCAATTGCATTCTCTGTTATAAATCTATAAACTTTAACTTGTTTCTTTTGTCCAATTCTATGTGCTCTATCCATTGCTTGTAAATCAGCTTGTGGATTCCAATCTGAATCAAATAATACAACAACATCAGCAGTTGTTAAATTAATACCTAAACCACCAGCTCTAGTTGTTAATAAAAATAAAAATTTATCACTACCTTCTTTATTATATTCATCAATTGCACTAATTCTTTCCTCATGATTAGTTGATCCATCAATTCTACAATATTCATAATCACGTAAATAACAATAATCTTCTAAAATATCTAATAATCTACTCATTTGTGAAAAAATTAAAACTCTTGATCCTTCACTTTTCAATTTTTTCAATAATTTATCAAGTACAATCATCTTTGCAGAATTGAAAACTAAATGTTCATCATTAGTATATGGTGGACCAGGTTCAGCTCCATCAAATAAATATGGATGATTACAACATTTTCTTAATTGCATTACAATATTTAATAATCTTGTTTTACCTTCTCTTTTACCAACTTGTCCATTAACTGCTTCAATATCCTTTTGTAATAAATTTCTATACCATTTTAATTGCATTGCAGTCATACCAATATAAACATTAGTTTCAATCTTAGGTAATAAACTTTTTTCAACATCACTCTTAATTCTTCTTAATAAAAATGGTGATAAAATCTTTCTTAATTTATCAACTGCCTCTTTACCCTTATCATCATTTTCATTTTCATTTTCATTTTCTTCATCATTACCTCTATTCTCTCTTTCAAACCATTCATTGAAAATTTCATTATCACCAAAAACATCAGGTAAAAGGAAATTTAATAATGCCCATAATTCATGTAAGTTATTTTGTAATGGAGTACCAGTAATTAAAAGTCTATTCTTTGAATAAAATAATCTGATAATTTGTGAAAGTGATGATTGTTCATTTTTAATTCTATGAGCTTCATCAATTACCATATATTGCCAACGAAATTTAGATAATCTTGATTTTTCTCTAATAATCATTTCAAAACTTGTAATACAAACATCAAAATTTGCCTTTAATAATATATTATTGATTATATTATTACGTTCATCTTTATCACCCTGTAAAACTACAACATTAACATCTTTTGTCCATTTAGCAAATTCTCTACGCCAATTATCTAATGTTGATTTTGGTACAATAACTAAGAATGGTCCATCAATCTTTTCATAGTAACGTAAATAACCAAGAAATGAAATTGTTTGTAAAGTTTTACCTAATCCCATTTCATCTGCTAAAATACCTGATAATCTATTCTTATAAAGGGAAATAAGCCAATTTAATCCTTGAACTTGATAATCACGTAATTTACCATCAATATAATTAGGACTTTCATTTAAGAAACTTGTAGTTGATTCATTAATTTCTTCTTCTTCATTATTTAATAATTCTGCATCTTCTTCCTTCTCTGATTTTCTCTTACGACGTGATGAACTAGATGAGGAAGAAGAAGTAGATGATTTACTGGTTGCATTTTTTTGATCAATTTGTCTAATTAATTTATGTAGTGATTTATCATTTGTTGATTTAATATCAATAAAATGACGAAATAATGGTGATAATGAAAGTAAATATTGGAAACGTTTAGCAGCATCATCAGATCCGTGTTTCTTATATTCAGTTGATGGATCACTATCTAATAGGAACCTTTTCATTCTATGTTCATGTGATTCATTGTTATTAATTGTTGCACTATCAGGTAAATGAATTAAAGCGTGATTTGATTCATTAACTAGTTCCTTAACTGGTTCCTTAACTGGTTCCTTAACTGGTTCCTTAACTGTTTCATTGACTGGTTCAATAACCGATTCACTCACTGAATCATTAACTGATTGATCCATGGTCATCTATGCTGTGTGTATGCAGTGTGTAAATATATATAAATAACCAACAGGTAAAAAGTAAAAACTGTTTCTAAACCAACAAACAAACAGTAATATAAATATTTCTGACATACTATATATAATATTTTCATCCATTCGTTATGAATGTTCATGTAAGTACTACAAATACATCTATATATAACGCGTTGTATGGCCTTATTGGGACACCTTAACCTCATATTCTAACTGTATTAATGTTTATTATACGTGTAGAGTAATACATAAGCTATATATTTACAAGATTTAACAATAATTAAGAAGATTTAGTTGATGTTGTATCTTCACCACTGAGATACTCTTTCTTAATATATTCATAATGAATTAGATCTTTATCAGTTATTGGATGATTTCTCTCAATATGAACTGCAATAGTCTGATGTGCTTGCATAAATTTAGCAACACATCTATTAGTACATTCACTTTCACCCTTTGTAAGATCATTCTCTCCATAATCTAATGGAATACATTTACCTCCACAACTACGTCGAATAGTTGCTAATAATCCATTTAAAGCATCAAATTGAAACTCTGCAAGTTCCATACGTTGACTTGACACACCCTGTGGTGCTACACTATTGTTATCTATGAAAAAAGACATGTCTCTTGTCTAACAAATAATAAAGTAAGGTCCAACTCTAAGATTATACCATGGAAACATGAAAATTCAAATATTTTCACTCTCTTCTCAACGTGCCACTCTTCTCTGACTGGGGCCTTTTTCATTATGGAATTAACTGCTTCTATGTACATTCTTCTTTATTAATTGTCATATATTTTAGGTATTAACACCCGTTTCTGCAAATTAGACACTATCCCCTACTAGTCTAACATCGAATCTTACTACTAACCCATATTATTCATTCAATTACTCATATTAACAGCTCGGAAAACGGCACCAATGATGTTTTAAAATTCACTACCGCAATACCCAATAATAGATTAAAGAATAAGACCAAAAGGGGGGATACTTCTGGTTTTATTGAAAATAATAGTCAAATTAATGATAAGATTGATGATTCAATAATTATATCATCAGAAATTTTATCTAAAAGAGATATTTTCGGTAGATCATTACTTCATATTTTAGCAATTAATAATGATATTCATAATTTAAAAAGAGTTTTAAAATATTTAAATAATAATCAAGATTTACATAATTGTTTACTTATTGATGATATAGAAAATCATTGGAATGTATTACATTATGCTATATATTATTTTAATTTCACATTTGTTAATTTATTACTTAAATTTAATACACCATTACAAACTAAATTACTAAATCATAAAGATAAAAATAAGCAAATTCCTTATGATTTATTATTCTCATATTTAACCTCATTTGATAACTCTGTTGGTTCCATTAATAGTAATGGTACATTCCAAAAACTTGATAATGATCATCATAGTCACAATCATCATGATCATAATCACACATCTTCATTAATTGTATCACAGTCAAGTGGTGATTTTATTAATATACCGATTTATCAAAATTTATTGTCACCATTACCTTCCAAGAATCCATTACTCAATTTTAAAATCTCGAAATTCATTTCAACTTCTTCACATTCTATAATAATCACATCATCAGGTCATTTATACATAAATAATCCATTACATATTATTAAGAAAACTGCACTTTTCGCAAGAATTAAATTTTTTGATGATTTATATTCAAAAGGTGAAAAAGTTATAGATGCATCAATAAACAATGGTCATACAGTTGTAATTACATCATTTAATAAAGCTTATGCATTTGGTATTAATATTCAAAGACTTCATTTATATCAAAATGTATCTTCAACAACAGTTTCATCACCTCATTCTAAAGATTTAAATTCATTAACACCAATTCAAATGATTATTAAACAATCATCATCTATTTCTAATACTGTTACAACTCCATCATCTGCTTCTTCACTGACATCATCTAATATTATTACTAATAATTTTAGTGCATTATCATTATCCTCAAGATCAAATACTAGATTATCCATTGATGACTCAACTAAATCTAATAGCTCTCAAATCATTGGGGTTTCTTCATCAGATAATCATACTGTTGTATACTCCCCAAATTCACTTCACATCTATGGTTTTAATTTAGGGCAATTTGGACCATTAACTAATGCAATTCATACTTCTGATAATTCATCCAAGTCAATAAGTGCACATTTTACATGGAAATACCCCGATGATGCAATTAAATTTGTTCTAGCATTAGATATTGCAACTTTAATTGTTACAAATTCAAATTTAATTCATATTTACATTTCAGGTCAACATTTGAAAATTTCATTACCTTCAAATACAGATATAAGTAATAATTGGAATACTTTTAAACCAAGAATTTTAAGTTCACCACGTAAAATAATTAAAATAATCAAACCATCAATTAATAATTCAAAAGATTTAGGTAATATGAATGGTAATTATTCTGTGTTTCTATTATTAAACACTGGTGAAATTTTATTATTTACATTTCCAAAATACACTATCTCTAAAGATGTTTTCAAAAATCAATTGAAATTTTCAACAGTTTGGAAACCTTCAAGAATAGAGATGAACGCAATTGATTTCTCTATTGGTGAATTAATTAATGGTGCAATCGGTGCAGTATTGTGTACCAAAAGTGGTGAAGCCTTCAAACGTACAAAGACTAAATGGGTAAGAATTAATGATGTATCTAATATTTACTCAGTTTCTATTGGATTTGGTATATCTAATGGAGATTCTAAAAATAAAATAGTTTTATTAAGAAAGGAAAATGATTCTCTAAAGCATAAAATTGTTAGTTCTTCAATTATTTCAGATATTGGTTCCCTATCACCACTTGATGGTAAAAATATTAATAGTGGACAGGAATACGATACTAATTTCTTATCAAATAGATTAGGGCATGATTATATTGAAGAAGAAGATGATGATAATGATAGTGATGATGAAGGTGAGGATGATGATGATAATGATATAGAAAATGGATTAATATTTACTAAGCGAATATCACCATTCTCTTACCAACATAATCCATTGATTTATGATTATTTCCATTTTGAGGAGACATTATGTGATTATTTACCCAATAATTGCTTATTTAATAAATGCTATGATTATCAAATTTACATTGAAAATACAACAACTAATATGAAAACTACAATTAATGTTCATAAAGTAATTTTATTCAATAGATTAAACATTGAACGTGAAAAATTTCATTTAGATCGTAAAAATTTAACATTTGACTTTAATGAAAATGATGGTTTCATAATTGGTGAAATGGATATACGTAGTGTTGTATTATTTATTAATATGTTATACACTGATGAAATATTGGATGTTTGGAATAATGGTATTACAGCACCAACTATTAAAGCAGGTTGGGATAGATTATTATATACATTTCCTAAAATATCATTTCTTGATTGTATGGAGAAACTCAATGGGGGTGATATTATAGTTAAATTAGCTAATGATGTTGAAATTAAGACATGGAAATTCTTATTAATTGCAAGATGTGATTATTTCAAACAATTATTTAGTAATAATTGGATGGAAACTGATATAGTTGATTTTAGTCATGTTAAAGCAAGTACATGGAATTTATTAATGAAATATTTTCGAGGTGAATATAATGATGATATTTTTTATTTAAATGTTAAGGAACTTATTGAAGGTAATGATAATATTGATGATTTTATTAATGAAATAATTGAATTGATTTACTTATCTAATGAATTATTACTTCCAGAATTGAAACATTTATGCGAATTAGCAATTAAAGATTGTATTAATTTTGAAAATTATGATATAATATTACAGCATGCATTTATTTCAAGTTGTAAACAATTATTTTCTAATTGTGTTTGGTATATTTTCAATAATTTACCAATTATTTATAAAGATTCAAGAATAAATAGTTCAAGTTTAAGTGATGAATGTATTAAATTAATTGATTTAAGAATTAAGGAATTAATTTATATTTATTTGCCAAAACGTAAATTAAAGAAGAGATTCAATATGGGAACTATATTTACTGATTCATATAATGAATATTATTTACATCCATATCTTTGGTCAGTTGAAGGTGTTAATAAAGAGACAATTTTCAAACATGAAAGTTTAACAACACGTAGAAAATCTCAAATTTCTAAACCATCACTACCTAAAGTTGAACCTGAGATAGTTAATAATATTGTTAGTAATGAAAATGCAATTGAAGAGAGTGATTCTAATGAGTTTATTGTTGTTCAGCGACGTAGATCAAGTGTAAAGACGTCTAGACCAGTTATTGACAAACTACCAACTCCGCCAACAACACCAATATCAATCTTACCAACTCCAGTGTCATCATCAACATCAGTACCATCTTCAACACCACCGACACCAACACCAACACTTATTATTCCAACCGCATCAAATAAGAAATCAGTCAAAATCAAACTAACTCCAAGACCTTCACAGAAGGAAAGATTACAAAAAGAACGAGAGGAGAAAGAAAAAGAGAAAGAACAAAAGGAACGTGAACGAGAGATGGAGAAAGAAAACAGGAGAACTTGGACACCAAATAATGCATGGGGGAATACAACACCAAAAGTTATTGAAGGTAATTCAAATGATTTATTAGAGATAAATACAGCAACTATAATTGCACCAAAGAAATTAACTGGAGTTCATTTCCCATCATTAGATGAAATGAAACGTAAAAAAAGTGTTGAAAAAGTAATTATTAATGAAATTATTGAAACTAAATCTATTGAAGATATCAAAGCAGAGGAAGAATTTGCTAGATGGTGGGAAGAAGAAAGTAAGAGAGTTCAAAAGGGAATGGAAAGAGGTAGTGGAAGTGGTAAAGGTAGAGGTAGAGGTAATGGTAATGGTAACGGTAAAAATAGAGGTGGAAGAGGTGCTGGAAGAGGTAGGGGAGGGAGAGGACGTGGTAGAGGTAAGAGTAGTTAAGTTACGTTACATGTGTATTTTATGAAAAACTTTCTAAAATTTAATTTTATTCTGTATATAGATCAAGATATGTTATAAAGTAGGTGGTCGGTTTGAACTGGAGTTTGAATTTGAATTGGATGAAGAGGAAGGATTTGAAATTGTTGCTTCAAATGATTCTTTATACATTTTTGGAGTTTTCTTTATTGAAGTATGCATTGATTTTTCAATATCATTAGCTTCAGCAATTTCATCATCAGATTCAAATTCATCAAAATTTTCATCATTTTCATTTTCAATTTTTTTATTATTTTTATCATCATTAAGTTCATTAATAGTGTTATTATTATTATTATTATTATTATTATTATTATTATTATTATTATTGTTATCATTTGATAAATCATTTAAAGGTATTTGAGATTCTAAATCATTATTTGTATCTAAATCTATATCTAATTCATTAATATTATCATAATTAAAATAATCTAATTGTTTTAATGGATCCTCTAACCAAATATCATGAAATTTAATATTTTCATAATTCCATCTACAAAATAAATCATTAATTGGTAATTTACCTCTCCATTTAATTAATGAAAAAAAGAATAATGCAAGACATGAACCAACAACAACATCAATAAAATAATGATGAGTTAAATACATTGTTGAAAACCATAACCAACAAACATAAAATATAAATAATGGAGTAAATTTTGGGAAAAGGTAAGATAACCAAAGAGCATCCATTGTTGAACAACCTGAATGTAATGAAGGCATTGCACCAAAAATTAGGGGAGAGTTAGTAAATCCAGTTGTATATAAATCCAAGCCTAATAAAATATCTATTCTACCTAAACCACCAGGTGATCCCTTCATTGAATAATTTGCCTTATCTAAACCATGTAAAACTTTATACCAAGGTGGAGCACAAGAAAAGATTAAATTTTGTATAACTACACCAGTTAAATTCATAAAACCGAAAGACCAACAAAATTGTGGTAAAGTATTTGGAGGAGCAAATATGAAAATCAAGAATGCAACAATGAATGGTAAAGCAAAATGAATTATACCATATGGTAACCAACTTATAATATCTAAGAAAGTATTTGTCTTTGAAGCTAAAATTTCACTTAAATTATCACCATAAAAAATTGTCTCTAAAGCAGGTAAAACTTTAACACTTATTGGTCTCTTCATTTCTAAAGGTATAAATTTTGAATTAAAGAAAAGGAAAACCCAAGCTAAAATTGGTAATCCATTACGGAAAAATTGTGCAAATAATGGAGTTGTTGTTAAATAAATTAAAATTGAAATAATTAATAATTTAAATGGTAATAATAATGGAGTAATTGTCATTGCAAATAATATTATAAATGAAATGAATAAATAATGGAAAATTATTAAATTTGGTGTTGATCTCCATGTTTGAGGATTTATAATAGATTTCCAAACAGGTAATGGATTAAGAGATGTCTCTAATTGAGAGATCTGTTTACGAGATGTATAAGCATCTAATAATGAACGTATTACAGACACTAACATCGTTATTTAAATAAAAGAAGTATTTATATTATATTTATATTTATTCATAGAATGTAAATTCATGTAATGCCACAATTTTTACCATTTTTTTCAAATTTTCTCAACATTTAATTTAATTGACTCAATGGGGGAGAAAAATACGTCAATTTGTTATACAATTGTTATTGTTTATATCTTTTTTTCTTTTGGTAAAGCAACCATGGATACATTTCGTAGTGACCCACATGTCTCAAATTTATCTTCAGGACTTCGTAATATTCATTTAAATGAGGAAACTGTTGAACCATTAAATAATGAAATAAATAATATATCAGAATTAAATTTATTTTTCAATAATCCACCACCAAATGATGGATTTTCATTAATTACACATAGGAGTGCACCAAATGGTTTTAAAATTGCAATTATTTTAAGTGAATTAAATTATAAATATCAAACAATTCATTTAGATTTTAATAAAAATGATCATAGATTACCACAATTTTTACAATTAAATCCAAATGGTAGAGTACCTGCATTAATTGATCATAGGGCAAATATTAATTCAAATGTTAGAATACGAAATGTTAATAATAATAATAATAATGTTAATAATAATAATAATTTTGACAATAATCAAATATCATTATGGGAATCAGGTTCAATTATTACATATTTATGTAATAAAAAATTACAAGAAATAAATGAAAATAATAGTAGTGGTACTAATAAAGATAACAATAATAATAACCATAATGAAATTGAAATTTGGAGTAATAATTTAATTGAACAAAGTCAAATTTTATCATGGTTATTCTTTCAAACATCAGGACATGCACCAATGATTGGACAAGCATTACATTTCCGTTATTTCCATTCAATTAATTTACCATCAGCTATAAATAGATATACTGATGAAGTTCGTAGAGTTTATGGAGTTTTAGAAATGGCATTAAGTGAACGTAGAGAATCATTAATAATGGAATTAGATAGTGAAAATGCTGAAAGTTATTCAATGGGTTTAACACCATTAAGTCAATCAAGATATTTTGATTCACCTGTTTGGTTAGTTGGTGATAGATGTACAGTTGCAGATTTATGTTTTGTACCATGGAATTATGTTGTTGATAAAATTGGTATTGATTTAAAGGGTGAATTTCCTGAAGTTTATAAATGGACAAAGAGAATGATGCGTCGTCCTGCAGTTATTAGAGCTTTAACTGAGTAATTTTTATCTATTTATTAATTAATTATTTATATATATATACAAAATTATTTACAGTTATAACTTGATAAAATTTTCATAACTCTATCATCACCTTTAAAATCTCTAACCCATTCACTATTATTAATTTTTGCAGTTTTCAACCAAGATGAAGGCCAATCATTTTCTTCTTCAATACCTTCATTTAATTTATCATTATTAAAATCACACCATTTACATTGAATTAATTTTGATAAATTTTCATTATATTCAATTAATTGATTTCTTTTATTATAAAATCTCCAAATTCTTTCAAATTGTTTTGTAAAACCTGATGTATTATAATTACGTAGTTCAAGTATTGGTTGAGTGAAAAAATAAGGTGTACCATCTTTATCACGTAATTTATTACGTATATTATCAATATTATCATTTTCATCAATACCAAATTCAGGTGCAAATTGTGCATTTGAATAATCTTTAGCATATATTAATGCAGGTGGTGCATATTTATCATCATCAGTATCATTATCATTATCTTTATCTGTATCTAAAGGTTTTATTTTCTCTATTTCTGCTTCCATTGGTTTTTCTAATGGACCTAATAAACCTTCATGAACACCATTAATATATTCTTTATAAGCACCACGACCTATACATATAATACCACCTGAATTTCTAACATCATTAACAATTGAATCATCATTAATTATTTTTTTATCTTTAAAATGACCGAAAATTTTTTCAATACCTAATAAATCCATTGGATTGTATAAATCTCTAACTGATTTAGTTTCTGTTGATATTGGATTAATTTCATTAATTACATCTGGTACTACTACTTCCTTTGTAGAATCATCATTTTTTTTTAATAAATTTTTTCTAATTTGTCTAATTTCTTCAGCAACTTTATATCTTATATCACCTTGTCTTTCCATTGTAATTAATTCATAATCTAAACCAGAAGAATTAATAATTGGTTTAACAAATCTTCTAAAATATTTCATACTTTCATCAAGATAATCATTTGGTGGTGGAGCAATGAAAATTTTTAATTTCCTAATTTTATGATCAACTGGATAATTATTATTTAAATTATTAAATTTTTCCATATATTTATCTCTTAAAACTCTTTGTTGCCATTTATCATAAATAATTCCACCTGATAAACCTGATAAAATTGTCCAAAAAATAATCCAATTACGTGAAGGTAATTTAATTGATTTAATACCAAGCATTGCTAATGCAGGATTTTTATATCCACCTCCAGTCATAGTTAGTGTTATATATATATATATATATATATAAAATGATTATACAGATTTATAAATATCAATTAAATTAGGTATTGAATCAATAGAAGATAATAATTTTTCTTCATTTTGTAAATTTGAAGTTAATTGTAAAATTGAAGGTGAAATAGTTGATTTATTAAATTTTAAAATTAATTTACCTATTGAAATAGCGGCGATGCGTCGATCTCTATAAGTATAAGATGAATTAGATGATGATGATGATATAGTAAATAAAGTCATAAGATATAACCATTTATCACTAATTGAAACAATTTTAGTATGCATTTGATAATTTTGTAATGGTTTAATTTCTTTAAGGAAAATATTTGAAATTGAAGCTAAAGGTATAAATGGAATTGATTCATTATTATTTAATTTATTAATAAAATAATTTGTTGAATTAAGTACACATTGAGTTCTACAAAGATCTAATTCAGTAAAATAAGTTGAATTTGATTTATGAAATCCGAAAAAATCACATTCAAATAATGAACAATTATTAAATCTTGTTGATTCAATTAAAATTTGATTATTTTTTAAAAATTTTTTCAAATAAAGATTTTTAAATACAACATAAGAAAATCTAATTGAATAAGCTAATGGTAAATATTTATAATTAAATAATGTAAATAATAAGATGAGAATATATTTAATCATTGTCTATAAAAAGAAAGGATAAAGGATAAGAAGAATAAGATTATAATTTTTTCATTGAAGCGCAGTTATTATTTTCTATATGATTAATTAACCAATCATTAACATTATTAAAGAATTGACCACATTCTTTACAATTACCTGAAACATTAATTCTATTACATTTTAAAGTATTTGGAGGATATTTAAAATGAATTGCCTTTAGATGATTTTTATAAGTATCACATCTAGTAAAATAACCTGTATGATGACAAGAATTAGTATTAGAAGAAGATTCTTTATTATAATAAGGACATTTAAATTCCCAATCACCAATTTTTGATAAATGACATTTTTCATGTCTTAATAAATCATTTAATCTTTTAAATGGTCTTGAACAATTTGAACATATAAAAGGTTTTGAATCTTTTATATGAATAGTTTTATGAGTTGTTAAATTTGAGAAAAATTTATGACAAATTGGACATTCACGTTTTTTACGTGGTAAATTTTTACTCTTTTTTGTTGTATTAGTAATAGTAGTAGTAGTAATAGTAGTATTATTATTATTATTATTAATTGGAATAGGGATAGATGATTGATTTATTGGATTTAATTTAAATAATGGAGGTAATTGAGGTATAAATGAAGTATTTGGAGTTGGAGAAGGAGTTGTATTATTATTATTAATATTAATATTGGTATTATTAATATTATTATTATTATTATTATCATTTGATAAATTATATAAAAAATTATTAGTTAATGGAGGTAATAAAAATTGTTTTGAATTTGAATTTGAATTATTGAACGAATTATTATTATTATTATAAAAATTTGTTGAAAGTGAATGATTAATATTAATATCAGTATTAATATTACTAATATTATTAGGATAAGCTAAATTAACAGCATTTGATAAGGGTATATTATTTGACATGATATGTGAAGAAAGAAATATAGTTAATATTAATATAATATATTAATATCATTGTGTATTGGTATATATAAAAGGATATTTTGATTATAAATATAAATTTAAATATAAATATAAATATAAATAAAAGTTAATATTAAGATATAATCATATATAATATAATTATAGCCTCGGGAGTGTAATCTACATATTACTTAATTAAGGTATATTGAAATATTATACTATAGGAGATATCAATGATATATTCATTATAACATACTACAGCCGAGTGGTTTTTTTTAATTTAAATTGTGTTATAGCCTTATTTATTATAATATATTGATTATGTAAGTAAGAGTCACGTGAGTGTGCGCAATGTCACGTGCTGTGTTCGGGATAATTATAGTATATAGTATAATTACCCCGGGTAGACGCATCGACCCTTTCATTTTAAATTAAACCAACCACTTAAATTTCAAAATTTCATAATTATTTAATTTTTCAACACACATGTATTTAGTATAATGTCAACAAACAACAACAACATTGATCAGAATATAAACATTATTATTTTCTTTCTTTCTTTCTTTCTTTCTTTCAAGTCTTTTTTTCTTTTTTTATTTATATATATCTATATACAATGATTTCATTACCTGATTATATCATTTGGTCAAAACCTTCTCCTGATTATCCTTTCGGTATTCATTTATGGCCAATTTTTAATCATTTTTTCACTTATTTCACAGATGGTAATTATTCAGCTGATGATTTTGAATTTATACCTTATAAAACTTTCCTTGCTAATTTCCCTCATGCAATTTCAATTATAATTGCTTATTATATAATTATTTTCACTGGTCAATTTATTCTTAATAAATTAAATTTAAATCCAATTAAATTAAATTTATTATTTCAATTACATAATTTATTTTTAACTTTAGTTTCATTAATTTTATTATTACTTATGATTGAACAAGTTTTCCCAATTTGGTATTATAATGGTTTATTATTTTCAGTTTGTTCATCAAAAGCTTTCACTAAAAAATTAGTTTGCCTCTATTACCTCAATTATTTAACTAAATTTGTTGAATTATTTGATACTATTTTCCTTGTTTTAAGAAGAAAAAAATTATTATTTTTACATACTTATCATCATGGTGCAACTGCTCTTTTATGTTATACACAAATTATTGGTCATACATCAGTTGAATGGGTTGTTATTTCACTTAATTTAGCTGTTCATGTTTTAATGTATTTTTATTATTTCCTTTCAAGTTGTGGTATTAAAGTTTGGTGGAAACAATGGGTTACAAGATTTCAAATTTTACAATTTTTAATTGATATTGCTTTTATTTATACTTGTACTTATACTTATTATGCAAATGTTTATTTTGATGGTATTTTACCTCATTTAGGTGATTGTTATGGTACTCAACAAGCTGCTTTTTATGGTTATATGATTATTACTTCTTATTTATTCTTATTCATTTCTTTTTACATTTCAGTTTATTTAAAGAAAGGTAAGAAAATTAATAAAGTTAAAAAAGAAGTTGAACCAAATGTTATTACATCTGCTAAAACTACTTCAACAAGTAATTTAACTAAACCAAAATCAAGAAAAGCTTAGATAGATTAAGAAAAATTAGAATTATATTTATATATATAAAAAAAAAAGAAGATTATGTATTTATTTGTATATAAGTTTTTATTATATTATATTATATTATATGAAATTATATCATCTTCATGAAAAATATTGATTGACGCGTATTATACCTTCTCTTATATACGACACTCTCTTCTTTAAGCAAATGACTGACGTGTATTCAATACTTAATCCAACAAATACTTTAACTTCTAATACTTCAACTAATTATAAATTAATTCAATTACCAAAATCTTTTATAAATGAATTAAAATCTCAATCTACATCAAATGAAAAAATATTAACTAAATATGGTATAAATTCAAATAAATTTCAATTAAAATCATCATCATCTAATTCTACACCTTTTTTAACAACTACTAATAAAACATATAAAATTAGACAACAAAATCATTCAAATTGTCAAATGTTATTACATAATTTTATTAATTTTAAAAATTTTGAAAATTATTTAATTATTGAAAATTTTCATAATGATATTATAAATTATTCAAATATTGATATAATGGAAATAAATGATTTAAAAGAAATAAAAGATGATAAATTTAATTGTATTAAAATTGAATCTCTTTTGGATGTTATGAAATCATTTATTAAAATTTTTAATCAAACACCAATTTCAATAGTTGAATTTGATAAATTAATAATTAATGATAATGTTTATCCACAATTTGATAAAATTGTTAAAATTTCTAAAAATTTGAAAATTCAATTAATTAATGAAATTTTATTAAATTTTGATCCATTCAATGTTAAAAATACAATAATTAAAATTAATGAAAGAATTATTGAAAAATTTAATATTAAAAATCATTTAATTATTAGAATAATAACATTTTTAATTATTAATTATACAAATATAACAGATGATATCATTAAAGAAACTCCATGTATTGATCAATTTATTAATTATAATATTGAAAATTTAAAATATACATTAAATAATGATAAAATTATAAAATTTATTATATCCACTATATTAGAAAAAATTGAAAAAATATCAATTGATGATTTACTTATTGAATTACGTATGAATTTACCAATTAATTATAATATAAAATTTGATATTAAAAATATAATAAGTGGTATTGGATATATAACTAATAATAATATAGTTAATTATATTAATATTGAAAATTTAAAAAAATTTAAAACTCCAAATGAAAGATTTAATGAACTTTTCAAATTAAAAAATAATTGGTATATTGAAGAAATTGAACCATTGATAATTGATATTAATCATCGTAATATTAAAATTGATAAATTTGCATTAAAATACTGTAAAGTTAAAAAATTAAATAATAAGATAATGCTTACAAAGAGGTAAAGAAGGTTTCTTACTAACTTGATATACACAGCCGTGGTATTTTTTCTTTCTTTTTTTTTGATAACTTAGTAATTAATCTGAGTATATTTTAAGTTGTTTGCTCTTTTATTTACATCTTTCTTTTCTTTACTTTCTTTCTTTTCTTTACTTCTTTCATTCTTAAACTTAATAACTCTCTTTTAACAATCACAATGGCTAATATTGCAATCGTTATTTATTCAACTTATCATCATGTCGCTCAAATGGCAGAATCTGTTAAATCAGGTATTGAATTAACAGGTAATAAAGCAACAATTTATCAAGTTCCTGAAACTTTATCAGAAGAAATTTTAACTAAAATGTATGCACCTGCAAAGCCAGATTATCCATTAGCAACAACTGAAACATTAGTTTTAGCAGATGGTATTATTTTCGGTTTCCCAACTAGATTTGGTTCAATGCCAGCTCAAATGAAATCATTTATTGATTCAACTGGTGGTTTATGGGGTGAAGGTAAATTATATCAAAAACCTGTAAGTGCATTTATTTCAACTGGTTCAGGTGGTGGTAAAGAAACAACTATTTTCAGTTTATTATCAACTTTAGCTCATCATGGTATGATTTATATACCATTAGGTTATACACCAGTATTTGGTGAAATTACAAATTTAAATGAAATTCAAGGTTCAACTCCATGGGGTGCAGGTACAATTGCAGGTTCTGATGGTTCAAGAAAACCAACTGAAAATGATTTAAAAATTGCTAATATACAAGGTAAACAATTTGCTGAAATTGTTTTTAAAATGACAAATAAAGATGTTAAGGAAGTTACTAAGGAAGAAGTTACTAAGGAAGAAGTTATTAAGGAAGTTAAAACTGAAAAACCTATTACTAAAGCTGCAGAACCAGTTAAGGAAGTTAAAAAGACAGAAACTGCACCAAAGAAGAAGAATGCAATTAAGAGATTTTTTTCAAAGATTTTCAATTAAATGTATAATTAGATTAGAATATATTAGATTAGAAACATTTATAATATTACATTAATAATACTTAATACTTAATAAACATACTTAATAAACATATTTAATAATACTTAATAATAAAGATACACGCTTACTAAGAAATTTTAATAAGCAAAAAATAAACATGTATTTTTCCAATGTTATTATAAATACAACCCTTTTGCCACTTTTTATATACAACCATCTTTTATTTTTACTTTCTTTTCTACTTTCTTTTACTATACACACACACACATAACAAACACAATGGCTAATATCGCAATTATCATCTACTCAATGTATCATCATGTTGCAACTCTTGCAGAATCTGTTAAGGCAGGTATTGAAGAATCAGGTAATAAAGCAACAATTTATCAAGTTGCAGAAACTTTACCAGAAGAAGTTTTATCATTAATGCATGCACCTGCAAAACCTGATTATCCATTAGCAACACCTCAAATTTTAAGTGAATCAGATGGTGTTATTTTCGGTTTCCCAACTAGATTTGGTACAATGCCAGCTCAAATTAAAGCTTTTATTGATTCATTAGGTGGTTTATGGCAAAATGGTAAATTATATCAAAAACCTTGTGGTGTTTTCATTTCAACTGGTACTGGTGGTGGTAATGAAATGACAATTGTTAACTTTTTATCAATTATTGCTCATCAAGGTATGATTTATGTTCCATTAGGTTATGCACCAGTTTTCGGTGAATTAACTAATTTAAATGAAGTTCATGGTGGTTCAGCATGGGGTGCAGGTACAATTGCAGGTCCTGATGGTTCAAGACAACCAAGTGAATTAGAATTAAAAGTTGCTAAAATTCAAGGTTCTGAATTTTCTAAAGTTGTTAATAAATTTTAAGTTATATAAGTTATAAGTTTATTTATATAATTATGGAGCTAGTCTAAAAATTTCCCAATTATTTTCTTTAATATCATTTCTACGATAAGTTAATCTATCATGTAATCTACTTGATCTACCTTGCCAAAATTCTATTTCTAATGGTAAAATTCTAATACCACCCCATTTTGGTGGACATTTAATTTCATCATCTTTTAAATCTTTAAATTCTTCCTCTTTATTATGAACAATTTCTTCTAATTCATCTCTTGAATTTATAATTTTACTTTGAGGACTTGACCAAGCACCAATTTTACTACCTCTTGGTCTAACATTAAAATATTCTTCACTTTCCTTATATGATAATTTTTCAATTATACCTTCAACTCTTACTTGTCTTTGATATTTTTTCCATAAAAATGTTAAACTTGCAAATTTATTTGTTTGATAATCTCTCTCTTTCTTACTTGTATCCCAATTACTGAAAATTAAAAATCCTTTCTTATCTAATTCTTTTAATAATACAACTCTTGAACTAATACGTCCACTAGGTAATGAACAAGTACTTAAAACAACACTCTCTGGAATATCTTCTCCACTTTTAATTGCTTCTTGAAACCATTTATTAAATTGTTTAATTGGATCAGTTTCAAGATCAGTTTCATTTAATTGATAAAGAGTATATTGATAAGTATCTGGGGCGAAAACTAGTTTCTCATCATTGGTTTGTTCACTATATGTATCTTTTTGTAAATCTAAATTCATGTTTGTTTTAAGAAGAAAGAGTGCATATATATCGGTAAAAAAAAAAGGAAATTTTAGATAAGAGATGTGGTATATTTATATATAAAATTCACTGCGAGTCATACCATTTTTCATTATTAGTCATTATATCAAGACAATGACAGTTAGTAAAGAATTAAGTATTGCAATTATTCAATTAGATGATGATAGAATACCTGTAAGTAATAATTATAATTATGCAGATATGGGTAAATTATTATTACATTCAATTGATAATAATTTTAAAATTGATATTTATAATTATGTAAATAATGGTGAATTACCAACAATACCATATGATATTGTATATTTTACAGGTTCTAAATTTGATGCATTTGAAGATAATAAATTTAATAATGTATTAATAAGATATATAAAATCTATTATAATGAATGAAACGAATAGATGTAAATTATTAGGTATTTGTTATGGACATCAAATAATTGCACGTAGTTTAGGTTATGAAGTTATTAGAAGTGAAACATGGGAAATGGGTAATGTAAAAGTTGAATTAGATAGACCAATTCTTGATATTGATTCATTTATTATTAGTCAAGTTCATAGAGATAGAGTTAAATGGAGTAATAATAATAATAATAATAATGATGATGATATTTTCTTTGGTAAGAGTAATAAATGTGATATTCAAGGTATTTATATTAAGGATAAAATTTTAACATTTCAAGGACATCCTGAATTTACAATTGAAACAACTAATTATTGGGCTAATGAAGAATTAAAGAAAGGTGGTATTGATAAAGAATTTTATAATGATATTATTAAAAGGAATAAAGAATTTAAAGAGGATGGTATGGATTTTAATGGAGATTTAAAATTACAAAAAATGATTAAAAAGTTTTTAAAAAGTGTATAAAAAGAAATATTTAAAAAGAAATAGTAAAATTATTGATAACCAGTTGAATCACCATAAGTAAAATTTTGTTGATCATTTGGTAAATAACTATTATTTGGATAATTTTGTTGATTATTATAATCTTGTGTAGGTTGTTGTGATGTAGAAGGTTGAGAAGATGGTACAGTTTGTTGTGGAACAACAGGTTGTTGTTGTTGTTGTTGTTGAGATTGTTGTTGTTGTTGATGATCATTTTGAATTTCATCTTCATCATTTGATTGTTCATCACTTGCATTAAGACAAGCTTGAATTAAATTTTTACCTTCAGCTTTTGTAACTAAAGGTTGTAATTTTGGAGTTGTAAAAGTATAAACTAAACCAGTTTCACTAACAACTAATAATAAAACTTGAGTACCAGTTAAAACACTTAATTCATAAGCTTTTTTCATTATACCAGCTTTACGTTTTGAGAAAGTTATATGTCTTCTTGATTTATCTTGAATAAATTTAATTTCAATTTTACGACGTTCTCTTTTAATATTTGATTTTGATTCATCATCATCATCAATTTCTTCATCATTATTATTATTATTATTTATAATAGGTGTATTATCAATATTTGGAGTTGTTGTTGATGAATCAATTGGAGTATTTTCTATAATATTTTCATTATTTGAAGTTTGTTGTTGTTGTTGTTGATTATTATTATTAATTAATTCAGACACTATAGTATAAAGATTAAAAAAAAAAGATGTTAGTATTGTGATATTAATTAAAGGGTGGGATTATTATATACATACTTATTTATATTTGATTATTTGATAATGTAATATAGTTTTGATATAAAAAGAGTAAATGTATATATGTTATTTATGTATAATACTCAGATAGGAAGGAGGAATGCCTATTTGGGAGAAAGCAGAGATTAATTTAAAAAAAATGACATTCAATTGAGTGAAATTTTATTTTATACTAGAAAGAGTGCGGGAAATGTCTTATAATAATGGAATATTATTGGACAATAAAGTATTAGTATGTTAAATTATTAAATTATTAAATTATTAAATTATTAAGTATATTATATTAAATTATATAAAAAACGAGTGATTAATTAATTAATTAGATAGATAGAGTAAATAGATAGATATAAACTAGACTAGACTAGATTAGATTTAATGTTTAAACTTTTTAATCATCATAAGAGCAAAGACGGTACAACCGATAACAAAGAGTAAACAGAAGACAACGATAACACCAGCTGGTAACATTGTTATTAAATATTATATTATTGTATTGATTAAATGAAGTAAGTTTCAAAAGATAATGATAATGAGAACCAGAAGAAGAGAAGAGAAGTGAAGATTAATTGGAATTAAAAAGAGCAGAATCTATTTACTATATAAGAATTTATTATATAAACAAACAGAAAATAATAATAATGAGAAAACACTCGCGAATTTTCCCTATTGGACAATAATTTATTATGTAAACATTGCGGGTATTATTCGGATTATTTCCTATTGGTAATTGATTATAATAGATTATCATATATTATCATTATATTTATATATACTATACAACAATGTCATCAAATCCTCCTCAACAACACTGCTGTGCTAATAAAGTTATTCATACTGGTACTCCAACTGGTTCAATTAAAACACTTTCTAACTTAACTTGTTATGTAACTTCGAATTATACTCCAAATGCAAAAAAATTCCTTTTCATATTTACTGATATATTCGGTTTAGACCTTGTTAATACTAAATTAGTTGCTGATACTTTTGCAGATAAATTAAATTATCCTGTCATTATTATGGATATACTTAATAATGATGTTTATATACCAGGTAATGATTTCAATGCTTGGTTTGCAAATCATCCACCTGAATTAACAACTAAAATTTGTGCTGATTTCTTTAAACAATTTAAAGTTGATCATCCAAATACTGAATTTTTATCAGGTATTGGTTATTGTTTTGGTGCTAAATATTTATCTCATTATCTTACATCTTCAAATCCTTTAATTGATGTTGGTGCATTTGCTCATCCTTCATTTGTTTCAGATGATGAATTAAAGGCAATTAATAAACCTTTAATTATTTCATGTGCTGAAACTGATGAAATTTTCACTAAAGATTTAAGATTCAAATCTGAAGAAATTTTACAAAAAAATAAAATTCATTATCAATTAGATTTATATTCTCATACAACTCATGGTTTTACCGTTAGAGGTGATATGAATGATCCATTGGTTAAATATGCTGCTGAAAAAGCTTTAATTGATCAAGTTTATTGGTTTAAATTTCATGAAAAATAATTAGTTAATATTTATTATTTATTAGTTCTTTATCTATCTATCACTACAGTATATTTACTTAATTTTTATGCCTTTTTTTATTTAATTTATAAGAGTTTTTATATTTGATATCAATGATACCTTTAACTAAGTTATATTTACATGTTGTAGCTTACGTATTACATTACGTAAACCTTTTTTTATTTAGTTTGTTTACATTTCAAATTTTTAATAGAGAATCTCACTTTGTAGAAAATGCAAAATGCGACTTGGAAATCGCATTGTATGAGATCATTATGTTTTTGTTAGTGAAGCGCACGCAGATTAGAAAAGTGAAAAAAAAAAGTCATTTCGGATTCGGGCCTTTTTGTTAGTGTAATAAAAAATGATATGGAAGTACGTTATAGAGTGAATCTCAGGAGCAGAATTTAAATGTAAACAAAGTGTTACGTAATATCAGTAGTAGGTTATTTTATAGCTCTTTGTATTTTTAATAATTGTTATACTATTTACCTCTGCGAATATGACAATTACATAATAATCTAATAATAAGATATACTAAAGGATGATTTCTCTATATCTATATATATAAGAATCTATATTAAGAAGAACTACATAACTATTAGTTATTCCCACATATTATATCATGTGGGAATTTGCCCTCTTATACATATCTCATGTAACGAGTTGTCCCGTTTACTATATTATGATATTATTAAAATCTTACGTAATGATATTCTATATTTATATCATTCCTGACAATAATTACAAATCATTTTAGTTATTCTCTTATTTTATTATTTTTGTCTTTTTAGGTGGCTCGTCAAATCAGTAATTTCTTTTATAACTCATTCAAATCTTATCATATAACTTTAATACTTAACCACAATACTTGAACACACTCAATTAATACACATACACGTTTACAGCACCATATAATCATTACATCTACAAATAAACAGCATTAATTACTTTATATTGTCATAAAGACAACAATACCATTGTCATAATACAGCACACTACGCGCAATGTACAAAAAACATACGCAAATTCCTCATATTATATTGTCCATTTAAATTTACATCACAATTTCCTTATTAAACAAATGACAACTTTCACACCTAAACAATTAGTATTATCTAAAATAAAGGGATTCCCAGATTGGCCATCAATTATTGTACCATTGGATGATATACCTGATAAATTAAAATCTAATTCAAAGAATAAAAAATTTTTAGAAAATTATCCAAATGGTGATCAAATTTGTGTTAAATTTTATTATGATGATCAATATTCATTTACTAAACCAATTAATATTAAACCATTAACTGAACAATTAGTTAAAGATTATTTAATTAGTGTTGGGGAAAAAATTGAAGGTGATGAAAGTATTGAAGCTGAAGAAATTGCTCATGATATTAAACGTGGTGGTAGAAAAAAGAGAATAACTGAAGCTTATTTAAAAGTATTGCAAGTACCAATTGATGAATTTTTACAATGGGGTAGTTGGGGTAAACCTATAACACCCGAACTTGAAGAAGAAGAAGATGAAGAATTAGATAAGAGATCTCTTGATGATGATGTAGAATATGGTGTTGTTAAAAAACAAAAGAAATCAAAGGGTAGGAAACCTGGTAGACCAAAGAAAGAAGTAGTTCAAAAGGAAAAAAAACGTGGTAGACCAGGTAAGAAATCAAAGAAAGTTGATGAATTTGTAGAAGGAGAAGAAGAAGAAGAAATTGAAGTTTTCGAGGATGATGATGATGATGATGAGTATGAAGGATCTGAGGAAAGTCATGAAATAGAAGAAGAAGGAGAAGAAGGAGAAGAAGGAGAAGAGGATGAAGATGTTGAAGAAGAACCATTAGTTGATGAACTTAAATTAAGACAACCTGAGGATTTTAAATTTGATTTTAATACAGTTCCACTTTCTTCTGCTTTAAGTGCTGAAGTTTCAGAAATGACTACTTGGTGTTATGATTTAAGAATGGAATTACAATCACTTATATTTCCTTTAAGAAAACAATTAAAAGGGGAGGTTAAAGAAGAGAAAGAAGAAGTTAAAGAGGAAACCAAAGAAGAAACCAAAGAAGAAACCAAAGAAGAAACCAAAGAAGAAACTAAAGAAGAACTTCAGGAACCTATTAATTATAAAAAACTTAATAAATCAATTGATGAACTAATTACACCATTAATAACAGCTGATCTATCAATTTCAATTTTGAAAAGTACAGGTTTAATTAATCTCATCTACATTATTCTTAAAAAACCTGAATTTCAAACTGCCACTACTGCAAAATTAAATACATGGTACAAAAATATGTTTAAATATTCTATTGAAATAGATAATCATTGGAGTGATGAATTTACAATTTCTATGCATTTAGATGATGAAATTAATAGAAAGGCTAAAGAAGCTGAAAAGAAACGTAAACGTAAAGAAGAGAAACGATTACATTTACTTAATTCCAATTCTAATTCAATAAGTGTTTCAAACAGTGTTATTTCAACTCCAGTTCCTGAGAATGTATAAAATATATAAAATATCCTAAATTTATAATGTAATATATTACGTAACAATAATATTATTTCCTAATAAGGTAGTTCCGACAATCATATCTCTAGTTTAAAAAGTTACTTTTATAAGAATAATACTTTCCACAATTTACTATTACTTCTTTCTTTCCACTACATAACACAATGTCCACTGAACCTTTGATACCAACTACTAACCATCTGGCTGATGTTATGGATGATACTTCAACTTCATTACCTGGTTATATAGCTGAAGAAATTATTGAAGATTATGGAACTGTCGGAGTTAATACTGATAATGATGGTTATTTATTGCCATATAATCAAACCATAACTATTTTAATACCTGTTTACCTATTAGTTTTCCTAGCTTCATTAGATTCAACTATTTTATCAACATTATTGACAGATATTGCATCTGATCTTAATGCAATACCTTACGTTTCTTGGATTGCAACTGCTTATCTTTTCTCAACTTCAATTATTCAACCTTTGGGTAAACTAAGTGATATTTTCGGTAGGAAACAATTATTACTTATTTGTATTGCAGTTTTCACAATTGGTTGTTCACAATGTGCATTAGCTGAAAATGTTATTTCTTTTACTTGTGGTAGATTCTTAAGTGGGTTTGCAGCTGGTTTATTTACTTTAAGTACTATCATTACAAGTGATTTAATTCCATTAAGAGATAGAGGTGTTTATCAAGGTTTAGGTAATATTTTTTTTGCCTTAGGTTCAGCAATTGGTGGTACATGTGGTGGTTGGATTTCACAAAATTGGGGATGGAGAATGGCTTTTTGGTGTCAAGTTCCAATTGGTTTAATTTGCTTTTTAATGATTGTATTTTCATTTAATTTACCTCCATTACCACATGAAATTGAAAATGTTAATGGTGGTACTACAATGAATGAAAAATTAAAGAAAGTTGATATTAAAGGTATTTTCTTAATTGCATTTAATTTACTTATACTTATCATTATAGCAAGTTCAAATTTTGAAGATTCATTTGTTTATTATATTTTATCATTACATTTAATTATTGGTATCTATGCATTATATAAAGTTGAAAATTCACATCCATATGCAATTATACCTGTTGAATTAATGAAAAATAGATCAGTTTTAGGTTCTTCATTAGCTAATTGGTTTGGTACAATGTATTCATATATTATAATGTATTATTTCCCAGTTTATCTTTCAACTGTTTTAGGTATTAATTCAGATGGTGTTGGTATTAGATTAATTCCAAATATTATAGTTGCATCATTATCATCTATTTTAAGTGGTTATTATATGAAATGGAGTGGTAAATATCTTAAATTTTCAATTATAATTAATTTAATTGGTTGTTTAGGATTAATATTAATGATATTTAGAACAAGACCTGGTGTTTATCCAACAATTTTTGAACAATTTACATTAAATGTATTATCTATTAATGCATATGCATCAATGTTAACAGTTACATTACTTGCATTAATTGCAGCAGTTCCAATTGAACATCAAACATCAGTTACTTCAATTCAATATGCTTTTAGAAGTATGGGTTCAACATTAGGTACTTCATTCTCATCATATATTTTTACTAATAATTTATCATATTATTTGATTAATAAATTAACATCTAATAAACCTGATAATGTATCTGATAAATTATTAAATAAAATTATTGATAATGCAATGCATGATGCAAAATATATTAGATCAAATGATGCACCTAAATGGGCAGTTAATTTAATGATTGAATCTTATAATATAAGTGTTTGGTATACTTTCATATTTGCATTTGGTGCATCCATATTAGGGTTAATCTCCGTGTGTATTATTAAGGAGAATAAGCTTCATACTAGTGTTAAGAGATAGATAGATAGATAACTTTAATATATAGATTAAATTAAAGAACCGTTTTCCGTTATAATACTCCGTTAAAGTCCGGAGATATCGCCAACCTAACAGAAAATGAGAAAATAAAATTGAATTTTTCCCTTTTTTGTCATTTTCCATTTAAATACTTCTACTGTACTTTTATTTCCTTTCATTTTAATATAACTTTTACAAGGTAATGACAATAACTACAACAATTCAGGTATCTGGAATGACATGTTCTTCATGTACAAATTCTATTAAAAATTGTATTAATGAACTGAATGATGTTGAATCAGTTTCTGTTTCGTTACTGACAGAGGAAGCAATTATTAAACATGGCCCTCAAATAACTAGTGATTATTTACTTGAAAAAATTGACGATTTAGGATTTGATGGATCTCTGATTTCATCAGCTGAAGATTTAAGTTATGATCCTAATTTAACAAATGAAAAATTTGAGAAATTATCAAATAATATATGTAAATTTAGAACAATTTTCCAAATAAGTGGTATGACATGTTCCTCATGCACAAATTCAATTACTAATGAACTTTTAAAACTTGAAGGTGTTTTAAATGTTGATGTATCACTTATAACTGAGGAAGCTACAATAATTCATAATAATAGTATCTCAACTGATGATATATTAACTACTATTGATGATCTCGGATTTGACGGTGTTTTAATATCTTCATTGGAATTATATGATATTGATAATAGTAATGATATTAAATACAGAGCTGAAATAACAGTAGGGGGTATGACTTGTTCTGCTTGTGTTAATTCAATAACTAATGCATTAAAGAAACTTAATGATGTTGAGGAGGTTAATGTATCATTATTGACTGAAAGAGCAACAATATTGTTTAATAAGCAGATCACAATAGAGGAAATAGTGGAAACTGTGGAAGATATAGGATTTGATGCTAGTCTTATTAAAGTAGATGAAGTTACATCATCAGCGGTAGTATCTACAACTAAAATCACCACTGATATTAATGAAATTGATTTGAAAATTGAAGGTTCATTATTACCAACTTGGTCAATAAGTATAGAGAATATTATTATACCGTTACCGGGGATAATAAGTTGTACAGTTTCAATTGCATCAGAAGTAGTTCATATAAAGTATGATTCAAATATTATAGGTGTTAGAACAATAATAGAGAAAATTAATGAATTAGATTATAATGCTATATTAATTAATAAATTAGATACTTCTTCACAAGTTGATTTATTATCTAAAATCAAAGAAATTAGATATTGGAAAAATAATGTTTTCAGTTTACTGAAATTTGGGTTCCCGCTTATGTTTATTGCACATATATTACCAGTTCTACGTAAATACTTTAATTGGAACTTAAATTCATTTAAAATTTACAGAGGTACTTATATTGATATAATGCTAGAATTGATATTAAGTACATATATTCAATTTGTACTGGGAAAGCAATATTATATTAATACTTATAAATCATTAAAACATAAAGCAGGAAGTATGGATGTTTTAATCTGTTTTTCAACTACAATTGTCTATTTTTATTCCATAATAAGTGTTTTCCACGGTATAATAGTAGATACTTATCCAACTGTTCTTTTCGATACTTCTACAATGTTATTCTTGTTTGTTGGGATAGGTAAATGGGTTGAAAGTAAGGCAAAGGGTAATACATCATCTGCTTTGTCTAAACTTTTATCATTGACACCATCATCATGTATTATAGTTGAAGATCCAAGTGTTTTCAATAATGAAAAAAATTTAATTCATTCATTAGATAGTTCAACAATTCAACAAAGAAAAATTTATATCGATTTATTACAAAAGGGTGATATTGCAATTATTTTACCAGGTTCTAAAATACCAGCTGATGGTGTATGTATTTTTGGATCATCTGAAACTGATGAATCTTTATTAACAGGTGAATCATTACCTGTTGTTAAAGATGTTGGATCTCCATTGATTGCTGGTTCAGTTAATGTTACATCTACAATTTATATGAAAGTTACAACTTTGGGTGAACAAACTCAATTACAACAAATTGTTAAATTAGTTAAAGATGCACAGATTTCTACTGCTCCAATTCAAAGAATTTCGGATTCAATTGCTTCAGTTTTCGTTATTCTGATTTTAACTTTATCTTTAATTACATTAATTTTTTGGACTTTGTATGTTTATTGCTCTCCAATTGATTGTATACCAAAATTTTTCCTTAAGGAAAATGAAGAAAATTCAACATTTGAAATTCAATATTTTAAAATATTACAAATTGCAATTTCAGTTATTGTTGTTGCTTGTCCTTGTGCTTTAGGACTAGCAGCTCCAACTGGTGTTATGGTTGGAACAGGTGTTGGTGCAACTAATGGTATTTTAATTAAAGGTGGAGAAATTTTAGAAAGTGCTAATAAAATTGATACTATTATATTTGATAAAACTGGTACATTAACAAAAGGTATAATGGAATTAACAAATTATAAATTTTTAGGTAAAAATGACAATAGAATGATTTGGTCATTAGTTCATGCAATTGAATCAAATAGTGAACATCCAATATCTAAGGCACTAGTTAAAGGATCATTAAATGAATTAGGTAATAATGCATTAATTCCATTTGAATTTTCATATGTTGATACTCATGTAGGTTTAGGTATCTCTACAAACTGTATTAATTTAGAAACCAATGAAAATTTTGATGTTAAACTGGGTAATTCTAAATTTTTAAAATCATTTGAAGTTATTAATATGAATGAATTAGATGAATCAATTAATGAAAATGCAAAATCTTTGAAAATTAGTTCAATTTGTTATATTTTAATTAATAATGAATATATTGGATTTATTGAATTATCTGATACCTTAAAGGATGATTCAAAGAAAACAATTGAAACATTTATTCAATCAGGTTATTCAGTTGGTATGGTTACAGGTGATTCAATTCAAACTTCAAAATATGTTGCAGGATTATTAGGTATTCCATTAAATAATGTATTAGCAGAATCAAGTCCTGAAATGAAATTAGAATATATTAAAGGATTACAAGATAAAGGACTTAAAGTTGCATTTATTGGTGATGGTATTAATGATGCACCAGCATTAGTTCAATCCGATATTGGTATGGCTATTTCATCAGGTACAGATATTGCAATGAGTGCAGCTGATATTGTTTTATTATCATCAACAATGGATTCAAATAGTGATTCACATATTGGATTATTAGGTAGTTTTGCGGCATTAGATATTTCAAAATCAACTTTCCACACAATTAGATTAAATTTTATGTTAGCAATAATTTATAATTTAATTATGGTACCAATTGCAATGGGTGTTTTAGTTATACCATTTAATAGAACATTACATCCAATGTTTGCAAGTGCTGCAATGGCATGCTCATCAACTTCAGTTGTTGTTAATTCATTAAGGTTGAAAAGATGGAATATTAATAATCTGAAGAAAAAAACTGAAAAATTACGTCAATTTAGCTTTGATAGTGTTAATCTTGGTTGGAATGATGGTAATGCAGATTTAAGAAATGAAGTTAATGAATTTAATTTAGATTCTTTTGTTATTAATAATCATAGAAAGGAAGGATTTTTCACTAAATTTTGGAGAACTTTCAAAAAACAATCAGCATATTCAAGAATTAATGGTGATGAATGATGTAGGTAAGGTGTATTTATTCACCGGTTATTTGATTTTTTAAAATTTTTTTTTATAAACTTAATAATTAACTATATATATATATACATATTATTCAGAAACATTTTACTGATCTTTTGGAATTAAATTCTCAAATGGATTATATTCTGATTCCATACTATTATTATTTTGTTCAAAAGCTTCATTAATATGAAACGTACCATTATTATTATTTGCCATCTTCAATGGTGATTTAATTGGTAAAACTGCACTTGCAACTGCAGGTCCAATAGACGCAATCAACGGAGTTGTAACAGCTAATGGAGTTTGTATTACCATTGTATCACTATCTGGTTCATTATTATTACTATTATTAAAATTATTATTATTAAAATTATTATTTATTTCAAGATTTTTAATATGTTGCTTTAATAATCCCAGTGAAGATTCATCTTGTTCAGGAATTTTCTTTAAAATTGAATGTTTTTTCATTAATACAGGTTGATCATCTTGAATATCATGAGTTGAAGGTATTGAAGGTAATGAAGGTATTGAAGATAAATTTGGTTGTTCAATTAAAGTTGTATTTGATGGTGTATTATTAATAACAAAGTTTTTCAATGAACTTGATTCTAATTTAATTGTTAATTCTTTACTTGCACGAGTTAGAATTGATAATGATGATCTAACATCATTTAATGTTGGTACATTAGTAATTGCAGCTCTAGTTGCAGCTAAAATATTAATAATTGATTTAAGGAAAATATTTGTTTGTTCATAAATATTTTTATTTAATTCAAAATCATTTGATGTATTTGAATTTTTTTCATATGATTTAAGTAATGATCGTACACGTTTTGTTTGTTCCATTGATGCAACACATTGATATTTTAATTCTTTAATTTTGGAAATTGTATTTTCAATATCAAGGAATGGATCAAGTGATTCATTTTCATTTATTGAATTTTTAGAAATTGCATCATCAATTTGTGTGTAAACTGTTTGTGCAGCTTGAATTGTTTGCAGTATTAAATTGAACAATGAGTCTGTAGTACTATTATTATTATTATTATTGTCACTAGTAGTATCATTATCTGATGCTTGATCTGAATGTTGTCTATCTAATTTAGGTTCAGAAATAAAAGTTGTTGAAGAATCTGATGCAGGTGATTGATTAGCAGGTTGTGAGTTTGGAGTGTTGTTATTGTTGATATTGTTGTTTGATACTGATAATGAAGTTGATGAATTTGATGATTCGTTTATTTGTGTTAGTGATTGTGCAATATTAGAAAGTTCAATAAACATTGAGAATAAACTATAAAAAGTTGATCTTAATGTGAATATTGGGATATGTTGTTGTTGTGATTTAATTGAAGTTTTCAATATATTAATCAACTTTTTCAATTCTTGTATAGATGAAGATAATGATGTAGATAGATAAGTTTTAATTTTCTTATAATCAATTGCCATATCATCATTTAATTTTGTTGATAAATGTTTCTCTGTATTTTCAATTATTTCAATAAATGGATCAATATTAATAATTTGTAAAGATTGATTTAAGTTTAATGATTGTATTGTAATTTTCATCTGTTGATAAACCATAACATATTGTTTAGATAATAACAATATTGCCAATAGTTGTTCATCTATTTGATTATGTTTTGGATTATTTGATGAATTTGCAGTTGTTGTATTTTGACGAAATAATCTACCCATTCTCTTTTCCGCTCTTGATGAACGTTGAGCTTGAGATTGAGATTCACTAAAACTACGAGAACGATTGGATAGAACTGGTGTATGATCCTGTCTAATCATCATTGTTTCACTATTTAAAATAAATAAAGTATCAGAAAAAAGACAGAATATATACATACCATAATAAATTATCACGACATATGAAAAATTACTTAGTATATGTTATGTAGTATATAAAGAGATATAGTAATATATAAACACATAAACTATGCACTTTGACGAACTCCACTGACGATATCATCAACACGAAGTAACATACAAGCACTTTCAATAGCAGTTTTCACTGTTTGTTGTTTAACAACTTCAGGTTCCCAAATTCCATAAGTATTCATATCAACTAATTTACCATTATCACCATCAATCCCCCAAGTATGATTACCCATTGCATGTTTTGCTCTTAATTGTGATAAAACTCTAATTGGATTTGCACCACAATTTTGAACTAAAGTTCTTGGAATAACTTCAAATGCATCAGATACTGCTTGATATGGCCATTGTTGTACACCTTGAATTTTTTTTGATCTTTCAGCTAAACCAACAGATATTGCCATTTCTGTTGCACCTGCACCAGGTGAAAGTGATGGTTCTAAGAAAATATTTCTAGTAACTGCTAATGCATCATGTAAATTTCTTTCAATTTCATTTAAAATATCCTTTGATGGACCTCTTAATAAAATTGTACATGCCTTTGGATCTTGACATTTAATTAAATAAGTAAAATATTCATCACCAATTAATTTAATATCAAATAAACCACATTTTTCTCCTACATCAGTTTCCTTTAAATCTTCAACTCTATTAACAATAGTTGCACCTGTTGCTCTTGCAATTCTATTATTATCTGATTTTTTAACTCTTCTTAAAGCTGAACAACCACCTTTTAAAAGATAATGTTGAGCTAAATCTGATACACCTTTTTCAGTAATAACTAAATCAGGTTTAAATTTTAAAATTTCATCACACATTAATTTAACTTGTTCCTCTTCAATTTGTAATAATCTATTCCAATCTGAATCATTTGTAATTTCAACATTAGTTTGAGATTCACCCTTTTTATATTCTAATGGACAATCAAGTAAAATAATTCTAGGATTCTCAATATTTCTTCTCATTTTTGGATGTACAACATCTTTATTAAGTAAAATACCATCAAGTACAGTTGAATCTTCAATTTCACCACCTGGAATTTTTTCAATTTTAACATATCTCTTTAAATCAATTTCCATTGGGGAACCTTCTTCTTGAATTAAAACATTTCTAACAGATTTTAATGATAAATCACACATTTTATCTGACCATTTAGAGATATATTTAGTTGAAATTGATGCAGATATAAGAGATTTTAATTGATTATCATTATTTAAATCAACTGGAATTGAGATAGAATGTAAAATATCTAAAGCATCCTCTAATGCTTGCTTTAAAGCTTGAATAATAATAACTGGATGAATATTTTTTTCAATATAAGGATAAGATTGAGCTAAAATTTCACCTGCAAGTATAATAACAGAAGTTGTACCATCACCAACTTCTTCATCCTGCGTTCTACTTAATTCAATCATTGATTTAGCTGCAGGATGAGCAACATCAATCTCTCTTAAGATTGCATGTCCATCATTTGTTAAAACTATACCACCCATTGGATCTAATAACATTTTCAACATTGCTTTTGGACCTAAACACGATCTAACAACATCAGCAACAGCTTTAGCAGCTGCAATATTGGCAACTTGAGCCTCTCTTCCAGAGGATCTTTGAGTAGCAGTATTGAGAAACACAACAGGAGCTTGCATATTGTTCTACTTGTCTAGTATGTCTGTAGTATAGTATCCTTTAAAGAAATGAAATAATTTTCACCAATTGCAAATAGAAAAGAAACTTGAAGAAATGGCAATTTTTCCACTGCTTCAAAAAATCAACTTTTCTGAGAAATTGGACATTATATAAGTGTTTGTTGTAAGTGTAAGTATACTATAGGTTTATACAGACAACGATGATTAGATCTACTTTTAAGACTGTTGGGGTCCTTACTAAGGTCTCTGCTGCTACTGCTGCAGTTTATGCTACTGCATCCGCTACTGCACTTATTTATGAACCATTACAGGAACCTTTCCAAGAATATGTTCCAGGTGGTGAATGGGCATTAGATAAAACTGATTATGTTTGGACTCATAGAGCTCAAATTGCTCATGATATTGCATCATTTGATTATAAAGGTTATTATAATGAACAAATTGAACAAATTGAATCTAATATTAATAAAATTAAAGAATTAGTTGGAATGGAAGTTGATGAACCAATTAAAAAGAAAATTCCTGTAAAGGCAGATTCATCTTCTTCAAAGGATGAAAGTAATTATATTGTACTCTCTAATTCTGATCCAACTCCTGCTGTTCCTACTACTGCAATTGTTGAAAAGGAAGCTAAAAAAGCTCAAATTCCTTTACTTAAAGCTTCAAGTAAGGATGCTGAGCCACTTGTTAATGCAATTAATAAACTTATCTCTGATATTAATGAATCAAGTGAAGTCTCATCAACTCAAATCACTCAATTAGAGAATGCAATTAAATCATTTAAGCCAGTTGTTACTGACTTAAAGTCTATTGATACTAATGCAATTGATAAATTAGCTGAAGAAAAGATGCAAATTTTAAAGGAAAGTTTTGAATCTGAGAAAACTGCTGTTATTAAGGAATTAACTGAAACTGTTGAAGCAACAAAGAAATCTTTAGAATCTAAGCATAAGGCAATAATTGAAAATGAAAAATTATCAATTGAACAAACAATTCATTTAGAATATGAAAATAAATTAAAGCAAAAAGAATTAGAATTATTGAAAAGTTTCAATGAATCAGTTAATGAAAAAATTGAAACTGAAAGAAATGGTAAATTATCTAATTTAAAGGCATTAAATGATAGAATTAAAACAATTGAACAAATGGAAGATGATTTATCAAAAGTTGCATTATCTTATACAACTTTTAAAGAAATTAGAATTTGTTTATCAAAAATTAATTCATTAATTGTTTCAAATTCTCCAAGTGATATTAGAGGTGAATCATTAGTAAAGGAAATTTCTAATTTAAAGAAATTATCTGAACCATTAGATAATAAATTAATTAATACAACAATTGAATCATTCCCATCAACTAATGAATTATTACTTAATGGAGGTGTTTTAACACAATCACAAATTTTATCAAGATGGGAATTATTAATACCACAATTAAGATCAGTTTCTTTATTACCTGAAAATCCAGGTATTTTAGGTTATATTTCATCATCACTTG
Organism: Pichia eremophila; assembly: GCA_030579415.1. Classification (NCBI taxonomy): domain Eukaryota; kingdom Fungi; phylum Ascomycota; class Pichiomycetes; order Pichiales; family Pichiaceae; genus Pichia; species Pichia eremophila. The sequence continues at coordinate 45,900 of JAKTQW010000015.1, read as the reverse complement.
CATCAAAATTATTATGGTCAAAATCAGGTGTACCAATTAAGACAGATGATGAATATATTGGTAATGATGTTGAATCAGTTATTGCAAGAGTTAATGATTATTTACAAAAAAATAAATTAGATGATGCAGTTGAAGAAGTTACATCATTAAAGGGTGTTCCAAGAGAGATTGCAAATGATTGGATTGTAGATGCTAGACGTAAATTAGAAATTCAATTCCTTTTAGATATTTTATCAACTGAAGTTAATGTCTCCGCTTAGATATATATATATATATGCATGTAGCTATATATTATTATTATTATTATTATTATTTTTTATAAATCCCAACAATTCAATATATAAATTAACGTATTATTTCAATAAAATAGTGGACAAAAGTGGTTTTTCCATTTAATCGCTCTATATATTCAAGACGTATACACAACAGTGTTTCTTTTACCAACAAACATGGAGAAGACAGCAGCCCCACAGATATATGGAGCAGATGAGATAGATGCTATAGTGTTAGATCCAGGATCTTATACAACACAAATAGGTTATGCAGGTAATGATCAACCATCACTTATTTTACCATCATATTATGGTAAAAGTAATGAAGAATTAATTTTCGATGAAAATGTAATGTTTTCAAATAGTAAATCAAATTTAAAAATTAATTCAATTATTTCTAATAATATTATAAATGATTGGGAAATATTTACAAAACAATATGAATATTCTAAAGAAAAATTAGAAATTAATCCATCAACTCAACCATTATTATTAACTGAATCATCATTTAATAATTATAATAATAAATTAAAATCAATGGAATATTTTTTCGAAACTGAAAATTATTGTGCAATGTATATTGTTAAACAACCAACATGTGTAAGTTTTGCACATGGTAGACCCAATTGTTTAATTGTTGATATTGGACATGATTTAACAACTGTTACACCAATTATTGATGGATTATGTTTAAGAAATCAAGTTAGAGCAACAAAATATGCAGGTAATTTTATTAATATGCAATTAAAATCATTCTTAAATGAAAAATCAATTAATTATATACCACAATTTCAAATAAGTAATAAGAGTAAAACTTATTGGGGTGAAAATGATAAACCAATTTTTACATTAAAAAAATTTGATAATCCAATTGATCAATCAGTTATTGATTTTTCATATTTAAGAACATTAAGAGAGATGAAAGAATTATTATTAGAATGTACAATGGATGATGAAATTGAGAGTAATAATATTAATAATGAAGTTGAAAGTGAAGAAACTAGATGGTTTGAATTACCAAATGGTCAGAATATTCCATTTACACAATTTGAAAGACAAAAATTATCAAATTCATTATTTAATCCAGAAGATTTATTAACAAAGGAAGTTATTGAAAATTTTGAAAATCCATTTACTGGTAAAATAAGTGAAATTTTCCAAATACAAAAAAATGAAATAACTAATAAAGATTATATACCATTAAGAAGATCAACAGGTAAAAAGAATGAAGAAGAAGAAGAAGAAGAAGCTGGTGAAAATAATAATAATAATAACGTTAATGGTGATAACTCACAAGGTGATATACTACCAAAGGATAATAGTAATGGTATCTCTACTACTACTATTAATAATAATAATAATAATAATAATAATAATAATAAACCTGTTGGATTAACAAAATTAGTTCAAAATGTATTGGATAATTTAGATATTGATTTAAAACCTCAATTAGCTAATAATATAGTATTAACAGGATCAAGTACATTAATACCAAGATTAAATGAGAGATTAAATAATGAATTAGTTTTGAATAACCCAAGTTTAAAGATTAGAGTTCATTCAGCTGGTAATTCAATTGAGAGGAAATATGCATCATGGATTGGTGGATCAATTTTATCATCATTAGGTACATTTCATCAATTATGGGTTTCTAAGGCAGAATATGAGGAAGTTGGACCCGATCAATTAATTATCAATAGATTTAGATAGTTAATAATTAGATGTTAATATAATTTAATAACTAACAAGCACAATTTTGATCATTTGGAATATTATTATTTTGATTTAAATTGATGGTATTTGGATGTTTAGTTGTGGTATTGATATTGTTATTATTATTATTATTTGATTTAAGATTTTTAATAATTAATTTAATTGCAATATCTTTAAATAATTGATTAACATTTTCACCAGTTTTAGCACTAACTTCAAAATTAAGTAAATTATAAATACTTGTAAATTCATTTACATCATCAATTGAAATTTTCCTCTCATCATTTAAATCTAATTTATTACCTGTAAGTATCATAAGTGTATCCTTATTTGCTTGTCTCTGTAATTCTTTTATCCAATATTTTGCTTTATCTAAACTCTCTAATTGAGTTATATCATAAACGATTATAGCAGCATTAGCATTTCTATAATACATTGAAGCTAATGATCTATACCTTTCTTGACCTGCAGTATCCCATATTTCGAATTTAACAGTAATTCCATCATCATCTATAGTATCTGAATTGATATTATCATCGCTATTATTATTTAGTATATCATTTTTTGATAAATGAATTGATTGAGTTAAGAAAGCAGCACCAATAGTTGATTCTCTGTATTCATCAAATGAATTTTTGACAAATCTTTGAACTACTGACGATTTCCCCACAGCAGATTCTCCTAATAGTACAATTTTAAATTGTGATTGCTTTGAACGTTGTCTATTCATTGGTTCCCTGTGTTGTTAATAAAATATAATATATATACGATGAGCCAGTATATAAAAGAGAATCAATTTTTTTTCCTAATCAACGCCCCCCCCCACTGAGGTTCTCCCGCGAGTGATAAAATATTAATTTAATAAGGAAAATATTTTAAGAGAGAGAAAATTTTTTTTCTTTTACTTTTTTCATCATTTCAATGGTTGGAAATTATATAGATTAGTAAAACTTTTATTGCTCTCTTTTAAGACCCATAAACAGTTTATATTAATATAAAGATGGCTGCTAGAGCACAATTTGAAAACAGTAATGAAGTTGGTGTTTTTTCTAAACTAACTAATTCTTATTCATTAGTTGCAGTTGGAGGTTCTGAAAATTTCTATTCAGCATTCGAAGCAGAATTAGGTGATGTTATACCAATTATTCATACAACTATTGCAGGTACTAGAATTGTTGGTCGTATGACTGCAGGTAATAGAAGAGGTTTATTAGTTCCAACTCAAACAACAGATCAAGAATTATTACATTTAAGAAATTCAATTCCTGATAATGTTAAAATTCAAAGAATTGAAGAAAGATTATCAGCATTAGGTAATGTTATATGTTGTAATGATTATGTTGCATTAGTACATCCAGATATTGAAAGAGAGACAGAAGAAATTATTGCAGATGTTTTAGGTGTAGAAGTTTTCAAACAAACAATTGCAGGTAATGTTTTAGTTGGTTCATATTGTTCATTATCAAATCAAGGTGGTTTAGTTCATCCTCAAACTTCAATACAAGATCAAGAGGAATTATCATCATTATTACAAGTACCCATTGTTGCAGGTACCGTTAATAGAGGTTCAAATGTTGTTGGTGCAGGTATGGTTGTTAATGATTGGCTTGCAGTTGCAGGTTTAGATACAACAGCTCCTGAATTATCAGTTATAGAAAGTATTTTTAGATTACAAGATAATCAACCTGATGCTATTGGTTCTAACTTAAGAGATACTCTTATTGAAACTTATTCATAATAGTATAAATAAACTATATATACTATACTATATAATAGCTCTTTTCTTTATAAATTATCTTACGTAATAATCATAATATATCTTAATTATAATAGTAAAAAGGGGCAACATGTATACATAAATTAAATATCGCCACCACGAGAAGTCTACAGAGCCTTCATTTCATTTATATATATACTTTCTTTCTGCAATTCTTCCAATATGGACTTTCTGGGGTATGTATTATAACTAACTAACTCTTCAAACACTATACTAACATCCTACAGTTTGCCCAATTTCAATACAAGGTCCCAAGCTTGGAATAAATTGGCTTTATTATGTGCTAAATCCTCTAAACATCAACATCAACATCAACATCAACAAAATAATGTCAATGTCATTGATGACACAATCTCAGATTCTTTTAAATTAATTTTATCAAAATTGAAATCTTCAATTGATGAATCAATCACTAATTCTGAATTAAACGTTCTTTTCGCAGTTTGTGATAATGCTATTCATTTTAAATCTGAAATTTATGTTGATTTATTATTCCCATTATTATCAAAATATCTCTTATTTTCATCAAATAAATCTTTTAAATCATTGACTTTGTTTAAACTTGATAATGATATCACTCCTTGGACTAAATTAACTTATAAAATTACTACGGCTCTGATTCATTTAACTATTAATTTCCCAAAATTTAATCAATTACTTTACATCTCTTTCAATGATTATACCTCAAAATTAAACTTATCTAATAATCTATATCATCAATTCTCATTGATTGGATTTATTAATGCACTCACTGATACTCCATCTATCATTAATGAAGATATTTTTAATTTATTAGTTTCTATTTTCAATCACGATTTCTTTAATTCAATTGAACATATTTTAACTAAAATTGAAAATGAAAATGATATTGAATTAATTTATAATTTTAATGATTTAAATATAGAATATTCTTCAATATATTTTACTAATTTAATTCAAAATTTACAAATTAGTTATTTGAAATTTATTATTCACGCAGATAAAAATCAATCATTAATTGATCGTTTAATGAAGTATGAAAATATTTCTTATTCAATTTTAGAGAAAAATTCAAAAATTTTAAATGAAATACTTAACTATCAATATAAAATTGACGACTATATTTCTAATTCTTCAGATAGAATTATCAATTCATCACTTTATCGTCGTAAAACTTCATTATTAATTAATGCTTATTCATTAGAAATTTATAGTTTAAATCTTAAAATTTCAAATTTAAATTTCCAATTTTTAAATGATAAAATTACTAAATATTTATCTGATTTTATGAACTCAATTGAAGATGGTTCAACAATTGCATTGGAAATGATTAGTTCAAATTTATTAACCAATGTTTTTGCAACTGCTGCTATTCTTTCAGAGGAAAATCAAATTGCAGGTCTTAATATTGTTAAATATTTCCCAATTATAATTCAAAATATCGTTATGCCAACTGATTTTGTTAAAAAAATTGCTAATTGTATTAAGCATTGTATGAAAAGTTTATCAAAGGATGATTTAATTTCATTAATTTATACTCTGATTAATATGATTGATAATGATACTAATAATAATCCAAATGCAAATGGGAATAATTTAAATTCAAATAAAAGCTTGATTAATGAATCATTAGCAATTGAAAGAAATGATTTAATTGCACAAAATTTTGCTATCTCAGTTGTTGAAATTTCAAAATCAACTGATGATGAATCAATTTTAACTTTAGTTACAACTTTACTTTATCAAAAAATTAAACCATCTTCAGTTGAATTAAATTCAATTTTGTTAGATGGTTTAACTGAATTTGTTGATAATATGAATAAGAAAGATTTTTCATCATTATTAAAATATTATTATGATGTTTCAGAATCTTCAATTAGAGATACTCAAGGTTTTAAATTAAGTATTGAAACTTGGAATAAATTTTCAAGAGCAATGTCAAAATCTAAAAATGAAGAATTATATTCAATTTATCTTAATGGTTTATTATTACAAATTATTTCAAAAGGTGATATCGATGATTTAGAACATCATAGATCAAATCAATTAGTTACTGAATCTGCTAGAGAAATTATACTTTTCTTAAAACCTTTATCTAATTTATTACCAAATATTAATGAAAAACCAAGAATTCCAACAGATAAAGAAACGATTTGTAGATTTCAAGATGCTTGGTTTAATTTAGCTGTTCATGGATTTGCTTATAATTCTTCATTATATAAAGAATGTTTACCTGAATTATTACGAATTGCTCATAGTACTCCACCTTTAGCATCTGAATATACTTGGAATAGAACAGAAACTTCAATTGAAATGAATACAATTTTAAGACGTGGTACATCAAAGACCACTGAAAGAATTCATAAAGATATTTTGAAAAATATTGTTTCAATTAAAAGTAGTAATTCATTAGATTCTGATAATCAAATGTCAAGACCTGGTTTAATGTTTTTATCTTCAACTTTAATGGTTGAAATGTTAAGAGTTAAAACTGGTGATTGTTCTAAAATTTTAGAATATATGTCTGACCCTTCAGTTATAATTGCAAAACTACATAATAATGTTTCATTAATTGCAAATTATTGTACAAATCAATATTCTCATGATATGTTAACTAAAAATTCTTATCTTTCAATGGAAAAAGTTACAAATAGATTGAAAACAATTTTTATTTTTTGTTGTCATCGTAATATTGATCTACAAAATACAGCTTTTAGATGCGCTGATATTATTTTATCTAAAATTCCTTCAGCTTTATGTTATGAAATTAGTATTTTTGCATTATTAGATATCTTAGGATTATTATTTCAAAGTATAATTGATGCAGATACTAATGAATATGAACCTATGACTCAATTTAAATCAAGAGTTACAGATATCGATCTTTTATTATCTGATTCTTATACTTGGAGACAAGAAACTTTGGATAGATTTACATCAAATGCAACACGTTGGATTACAACTACTTTAAAATTATGTGATGGTGATATGAAATCAGTTTTAAGATCTTATGTTATGAAGGCAGATGCATCTCATAGAACAATTAATTATGGTGTTTCATTTGCGTTAGATATGGCAAGTAAAATTTTATCAAATGATAGAGAATTTTATCAATTACAAGGATTTCAATCAAAGAAATTAAATTCAACTGCAGGTTTCTTATCACAAACATCATGGAAATCAGATTCAAAATTAATTGAAGCAGGTTTAAGTGATGTTAATAAATTATTTACTAAATTAGATGAAAAAATTTTAAAGTTTGTTAATAAAATTAATTCAAAATCTAATAAAGAATCATTACATCATCAATTTGTTGATTTAATGGATGATATTGTTAGAGTAGTTATTACTTTACCTAACCAAACAATTAAATATATCAAATGGATTGTTAATATTCCATTTAAACTATTTGATTCTTATACAATTGAACATTCAATTAGTTATTGGTTAAATATAATGAATTCAAAGAAGGAATATTCTTCATTAATTTTATCATATATTTTAGAAAATTTTGAAAAAACTGCATTTGAAGGTAAAGGTTTATATTCAAGAGAAAATGATTTATTAGATCCTGAATTTAATCCAATGGAATACTTACCAACGAATAAGACAATTGTTAATAGTAAATCTAAAATTGCATCATCATCATTTAAATCACATTTATTATTAATCAGATTTTTATCATCACATTTCCAAGCAACATTATATCAAAGTCCAAATATTTTAAATATGTTTACAAATTCAATTTTAATTGCAATTGAGAGTTTAAAATCTGCAAGTTTACATCCTTTTGCACGTATGATTAGATTTGAATTAATTAATTTTGGTTGTGAAATTTTAAAACATCATATTCTTTTAAATAGTTCAATGAAGGATAAAATTATTAAAATTTTATTAGATGGTGCATTATCATGGTTTAAAAAAGATGTTACAACACCATTTGGTAATAATAAACTGAAGATTAAGGCAGATTTTGAGATTTTAAATGTTGTTGCAAATTATTTTAGTCAAATCCAATTTAAGGATGTTAATTTTGAAAAAAGAAAAATTATACTTTTATTATTTATTGATGATGAAATTAATATTTTAAGTTCGTGGATACATCCATTATCTGGAGTTGGTGCATCATCTAAAATTTATAGTAATCATAAACTTGATGATAAAATACTTAGAGATGCTTATTTAATTGATGGTATTTATGCAGTTAATTTAGTTTCAAGATTTGAAAAAATGAATAGTATCCCATTATCAATGATCAAAACTTTAAAATCTTTAATTATTAAAAATCCATTTAAGGTTGCCAAATATCCATCAACTTTTAAATATATTAGTGATAGTGATGTTGTTGCAATTGTTGCATGGGCATCAGCGTCACCGGTTGATGCAATAAATAAATTTTTACCACCATATAATAGAAATTCACTAATTTTACAATATTCAATGCGTTCAATTGAAAGTTTTGATGTTCATTTAACATTTTTTTATGTTCCACAAATTGTTCAGACTGTTAGACATGATGATTTAGGTTATATCCGTAGATTTATTTTAGAAACTGCTAATGTTTCACAATTATTTGCGCATCAAATTATTTGGAATATGTCAGCAAATTCATTTAAGGATGAAGAATCAACAATACCTGATTCAATTAAACCCGCATTAGATGAAATTAGAGAAACTATGATTACAGGATTTTCAGATTATGATAGGGCATATTTTGAAAAAGAATTTTCATTCTTTGGTGATGTTACAGGTATCTCTGGTAAATTAAAACCATTTATTAAGAAATCCAAACCTGAAAAGAAGGCTAAAATTGATGAAGAAATGGCCAAGATTAAAGTTGAAGAAGGTGTTTATTTACCAAGTAATCCTGATGGAACTGTTATTGATATAGATAGGAAATCAGGTAAACCATTACAATCTCATGCAAAGGCACCATTCATGGCTACATTTTATATTAAGAAGAAGAAAGAATTGAATTCAGTTGAAGATGCAAAGAAAATTGAAAGTGCAGCAAAAAGTACCGATGATATTGATAATGATGATAATGATAAAGATCAAGCCTACGAAATTGTTAAAACAAGTGCTATTTTCAAAGTTGGTGATGATTGTAGACAAGATGTTTTAGCATTACAATTAATCTCAATGTTTAGAACTATTTGGATGACAGCAGGTGTTGATGTTTATGTTTTCCCATATAGAGTTACAGCAACTGCACCAGGTTGTGGTATTATTGATGTTTTACCAAGATCTATTTCAAGAGATATGTTAGGTAGGGAAGCAGTTAATGGACTATATGAATATTTTATTTCACAATTTGGATCTGAGACATCACCTGAATTTCAACGTGCTAGAATTAATTTTGTTAAATCACTTGCAGCTTATTCAATTATTACTTATTTACTAGCAATTAAGGATAGACATAATGGTAATATTATGTACGATCAAAATGGTCATATTTTACATATTGATTTTGGATTTTGTTTTGATATTGTTCCAGGTGGTGTTAAATTTGAACAATCACCATTTAAATTAACTAGAGAAATGGTTAGAGTTATGGGTGGTAATGTTAATACACAAGCTTATAAATGGTTTGAAGAATTATGTGTTAAATGTTTCCTTGCATGTAGATTACATATGGATTCATTAATTGGTATGGTAATTCCAATGTTAGAGAGTGGATTACCATGTTTTAAAGCTGCAACAATTAAACATTTAACTCAAAGATTTGCACCTCATAAATCAGATAAAGAAGCATCTGTTTATGTTAGAGGATTAATCAAAAAATCATTTGAAAGTGTTGCAACTAAAGGTTATGATGAATTTCAAAGAATTACAAATGGTATTCCATATTAGACATTTTATTTATTTACTTATTTATTCATTCATTTTGTTATTTATATTGTTATAGACTGTTACTTTATTTAAAAATTGTGTATATTTTTTTTAAGACTGTAAATAAAACTATAAAGAAAATTATAAAAAGCAATAATATATTAGGGGAGTCGTGAGTTGGGTATGGGGTGATATGAGTTTTATGGTAATTAGGAACTTAACAAAACTTGTAACTTCATATCACTATACTATCTTCCATATTAAAGGAAAAATTATTATCAACTCCTGGTATTTCATTAAATTCAAATAATTCTAATTCATCCGGACAATTTGATTTTGGTTGATTTGTAAATTCAGAGGTTCTTTGACTAGGTTGATAATTTTTGTAATCATAAGAATCGTTTGAGTGATTATGAGTATGATTATGATTACATGATTGATGTTCACAGTTATGTTGATGACAATGTTCGGTTTGAGGTGTAGGTATTTTTTGTTGTTGTTGTTGTTGTTGTTGTTTATTATCATCTTGTTTATTGATATCTTTAACTTGGATTGAATTTGGATTATTCTTGATAGATGCAATTATCTTATCTGATATTTTCTTATTAACAGCTTTACCTGGATTACCTTCCGTGGTTTCAGGTTTATTAACTGCACCTTTATTATTTAATCCACCAACACAAATATTTCTTGCTCTATGTCTCTTCAAAGCATCAGCTCTAGGGAATCCTTTACCACAAGGACAAACATTTCCTGCAGCTTTATGACCCATTTTATGTCTTTTTAAATCATGATTTCGTACAAATGCTCTACCACATTCATCACAAACAAATGGTCTATCAGATAAATGTGTTTGAATATGTGCCCTTGTATTTGAAATTCTATGGAATTCCCTATTACAAACACCTTGAATTTCCTTATCAAAGAATTTACAAATATACTTACCTTCACGAGTTGGACCGATAAAATATTGTTCTAATGTACCACTTGCTAATGTTGATGTAATCGTTGGCTTCTTTCTCATTGCCATTTTATTCGGTCCTTTGATTGATTTATGTGTAAATATATTCTTCTTCATTGGAGATCCTAATAATGAAGCATCTTCACAATTTTGTAATTTTGTTAAAAGTTTCTTCTTCTTTGTTGGTGTTTGCATATTTAAAATATTTACTTTACCATTCAATGGAGTTGCCATTTCTGATATTGTACGATCTTTATCATCATCATCAAGTATAATTGTTTCATCTGCAACTTTTTTACCCGATGTGAACTGTGTGTGTACAAAGATTTTTCTCGGAGATCCTTGTTTTGGGGTTTGAAAGTTGTTTTTCAAAGGTGATGACATTGCAACTGAATTTAATGGAGATGTAGGTACCGGAGTTGGTAAATTTGTTTTAGATGGTGAAGATTCATCAATTAGGAAATTGTCCAAAATATTGGAGTCTGTTGATTTGACTTTTGTTAGGGGATTTGAAGATTCTGTGGGTATTTTAGATATATTTTGTGGTGGTAAAGATTTGTTTGTAAAAGATCCTTTAGGTGGTGATGGGAATCTATAAGAATTTGGATTTCCAGCCGAAACGTAATAATCAGGTTTTTCTTTTCTTGATGCTGGAATTGGTGCTTTGGTCGGTGTTAATGGGTTATTGTTATTTACTCTGTTATTGAAATTAACATTTGAATTTGAATTTAAATTTTCATTCATGTTCATATTGAAATTTGTTCCCATATCCATATTTGAATTCATATCCAAATTGTAGTTGTTATTCATTTCCATTGCAATATCAATTGCATAAAGACCCATATCAATTGGAGCTACATTAATATTATCAATGTTTGAATTGCTGAAAATTTCCAAGTTGTCGTAACTCTTAATATCTTTATAAAGTGGTTTCTTACCTAAAAATTGAGTTTCTAAACCAGGGATTGATAAATGTAAATTATCTGCCGATCCAACAATTCCAAAAATTTCAGAACCACTTAATTGTCGTCTATGTGTCTTTTTAGGCTGAGTGGTTTGATTTTGTAGTGGTGCTTCAGATATACCTAAATCTAGCATGACTTTCTCAATATCGTTATCTTTACCATTAATGTTACCATTACCATTATCATTTAAATTTAAATTCATATCTGATCCTAAGAAATCATTATCATTATAATCTGTGTTACTACCCTTGAGGTAATTATCAATATTAAAACTATTATTATTAGTATTTTGATATGGGTATTCTTCATTTATTGGAATTGACATTGGATCTTGATTTGATAAAAATTCATTGAAATTAGTTTGTGAATTTGATGGAATTTGCATTGTCAATGGATTTTCAAACTGAAAACGAGAATCAGATGGTATTGGATCAAAACCTAATATATCATCAGGTAATGGGATTGGTTTAAATATTGATGATTGAGAATCTATTGCTTCAAAATCACCATCTGCTTTTAATGGATTTTGTTTGCCAAATTGAGAACTTGATAAACTTCTATTAGGTGGGGTTAAGAAAGGATTGAGTGAATCCTCCCTCCATTCAAAATTCATTTCTTTAGTGAAAGCTTCTTAGTTTTTGTATTGGTATTTATGATTGCTTTTAGATTGGTATTTGTATTTAATTGTACAGAATTTGTAATTGTTTTGTAGCCTTTTAGAATTAGTAATTGAATGCCACAATTGATTGTTTTGCTTTAATTTTAATATTATTTTACTTTCTGTTTCTGTATATAAACAAGTCTAGTTATGTTTGGCTTAGTTTTTGAAGTGTGTGTTTGATCTGTAGTTGAAGGAGATATAAAGTCTTTTATGAAATAAATAAGTATCCAAAAACGAAGTAAATGGTACAAGCCCAGGACAGGAGCAAATATTAGAAAATTAGCAATCAATCAATAGAATTCCAGGCCAAAAAACAAATTTGGTAAAACCTTTTTCTAGGAATTAATCTATGATACCATGTTGATTGTCATTGTGAAATTAAACTCAATTAAAATACCTATTTAGGAAAAAGATAAACACAGATCAAATGAAAAACATTGCAATTTTAAAAAACTACCTATTCGAGAAAGCACATAGGTCGATCGTCTACTACATGAATAGTACAATAGTTACTGCTTGATAAAGATATTCACTGATGATTACAGGAGAGTATAGGATACATAAGATAGAGTGTGATATAGATGGGTAAGCAGCATATATATATATACAGAATGCATGATATAATCTAGCTATTGATAGTTAAAACGAGAGAACCCTCAAATACTTCATCTAAATCAATCATATTTTCATCTCCTAATAACACTTTGTTTAGGAAAAACAATTCAAATGGCCCAAAACGTAAATCATCCTTCCCCAATACATTGGAAACTCCGATTGAAGTATGTAGTAAACTATTTTTCCAATCAATTATATGATTATTATCGATTTCACCAATAACACTCCCACGAATCAATGGTGAATCAATCTTTTCTCTTGTATCTGAAATTTTCCAAAGTAAGTTTGTAAGATTATTATTAATTGGATCTTCCCTATCGATACATAAAGCCAAGAAAAACTTTTCGTAATTATATCTGCTTAATATTTTTAATTTATTGTTAAATTTAATAGGTACTTTAAGATTAGGTTGTCCAATTGAACTTTTCATCAATTGAAAAAACTTGAATGCATTATCAGGTTCATTAAACAAAACATTAGGTAGTAAAGTTACATGAAATTTGACTGTTTGTATTCCATATGCTAGATATGTATATTTAAGTGGCCACCAAGTATCTAATTCTAAATCACCAGTTGTTATAACTTGATTTTCAAAATATTGTTTGTATATTCGTTCAGTAGGATCTATAATATTATAAACATCATTATTTGATAAATCAATTTCACATAAATTTTCATAGGGAAGATCCAATCTTAGGAAATTACACGGTGGTTGTGTATAATTCAATTGAATATGATCATAATCACCTTTTTTCATTTTATAACTGTTTTCAGCTAGTTTTTTGTTAACATTACTTATTAATTCACCCAGTTTTTGCCTTACTGATTGTTTTACTTCGATTTCCAATGCAATTGAAACAAAATGTGGAGCTTTTGTAATTGATGTGTCTGTATAGAGGAAGTATTTCTGCAAATTAGCTAGTTTCCCTATATTATTCATACTATTACACCGACATATTCAAGGGATTCAACCTTTTTGCCAAAAAGAAGAATGGTTTTACAAAAATTTAGTAAATAAATATATTGAAAATTTCATAAGAAAATTATGTTGTCGTGTATCATCTTTACAATCGCAATACTATAACTTTCAATGAATAGGTGATATTAATAAATAAAATAATAAAATATACTAATAATTATATATAATAAAATTGATAAATAAGAGTTACACTAAATTCTAATAGTTATCCAACAAGTAGAAATTAATGAAAATCAGTAAAGGGGAAGTTTAATAGGTTTAAAAGATATTAAATTAAATTTACATTAATAACATCTTTCTTGGATCTTCAATTAATTCCTTAACAGTTCTTAAGAAAGTAACAGCTTCTCTACCATCTAACATTCTGTGATCATAAGTTAAAGCAACGTACATCATTGGTCTACTTTCTAATTTACCATTAACGACAACAGCTCTTTCCTTAATACCATGTAAACCTAAAACAGCAGTTTGTGGCATATTAATAATTGGAGTACCAAATAATGAACCAAAGACACCACCATTTGAAATAGTGAAAGTACCACCAGTCATATCTTCTAAAGTTAATTTACCATCTCTAGCCTTAACACCTAAGTTTGAAATTTCATTTTCAATTTCTAAAATTGATAAAGATTCTGCATTTCTAACAATTGGAGTAACTAAACCTTTTGGAGTTGCAACTGCAATTGATAAATCCATATAATCTCTGAAAACCATAGTATTACCATTTTCAATTGCACCATTAACAGCTGGGATATCCTTTGCAGCTAAAGCAGAAGCACGTGAGAATGCACCCATAAAACCCATTTTAACACCAGTTTTCTTAACGAATTCATCTTTATATAATTTTCTCATTTCCATTAATGATGACATATCAATTTCATTGAAAGTAGTTAATGAAGCAGCAGTATTTTGAGCTTCCTTTAATCTTTCAGCAATTCTCATTCTCATTCTGTTCATTTTAATTCTTTCTTCAGATCTTGAGAAGTTACCGAATGGGTTAATATTTTCAGGTAATTTACCTGAAGTTGATTTAGTTGAATCATTTGAACCTGAAGCTGGAGCAGCTGGAGCAGCTGGTGCAGATTCTTTCTTTGGAGTTGGAGCTGGTGCTGGAGTTTCCTTCTTTGGGGTTGGAGCTGGAGCAGATTCTTCCTTCTTTGGAGTAGATTCTTCTTTCTTAACTTCCTTCTTTGGAGCTGGAGCTGCACCACCTTCAGGAGCTGCACCTGGTTCAATTTTAGCAATTTCTTGACCAACAGTAACTGTATCATCAGGAGCAACTAATAATTCAGTAATTGTACCAGAAACTGGGGCATTAACTTCAACATCAATTTTATCAGTTTCAATAGTTGCTAATAATTCATCTTGATTAATAAATTCACCAACTTCTTTTGAGAAAGCAGTTAAAGTACCTTCAGTAATTGATTCTGCCATTTCGGGCACTTTAATAACTTGAGGAGCATTAACAAATGAAGAAGATGAGAATGATCTAAAAGATTGGAATGCAATTGGAGATGCAATTGATTGAATATTTGCAGATACTGAATTTACCTTAATTGAAGGTGCAGCAACTCTAATCATACATTTTAGAGAAACAGATTTTAAAGAGGTTTTGATAGAGGATCTTGCGGATGATCTAAGCATTGTGATTATTGATTGTAGAGTAAGATATCAAAAGAAA
Organism: Pichia eremophila; assembly: GCA_030579415.1. Taxonomy (NCBI): domain Eukaryota; kingdom Fungi; phylum Ascomycota; class Pichiomycetes; order Pichiales; family Pichiaceae; genus Pichia; species Pichia eremophila. Next base: position 30,465 of record JAKTQW010000015.1, on the reverse strand, counting down.
AGAAGTAAATGTATATTAGAAATAGTTGTAAACTCTCCTATAATATCATTATAATATCAATCTTGAGTAAGAAAAAAAAGTTAACGTCGCCCTTTCTCTTAGTAATTTATTTAGTTATTTATTTATTCATTCACTATAGAGGGAAGGACATCCCGAGTTTGTATACTAATATTCTCTTTGTTGTCATTACCAATAATGTACTCTGCACTATGTGTATGTACTCTATGTAAATCCCCCCCATGTACACACACACTCTCTCTCTTACTCTTAAAATACTACCAATACTACCAATAACCCCCCATAAATTACCCAAAAATCAAATCACCGGGTCCGACACCGCACTCCGACTTTCCCGGGAATTAAAATATTTACTATGTGTTACGTAATACAATATACATTGGAAGTCCTCAGTTCGACTTCTCATCTAAGGTAATATAATAATTTCTTGGTTCTTCTCTATACATTAATGATTTGATTTGATATACAAAGTAATAGTAATAGTAATAATGATCTCATCCATGATAAACAGCTTCAGTGGTTTGATGTCCATCACTGGTGAACCTAGTAACAAATTGTTCACTAATTGCTAATTCCTTTAAATCACCATCTTCATTATTTTTATCAGGTATATTAACATTTAATGCTGTACAACAACTACTATATAATTCCACATTAATTGCACTTTCACTTAAATAAACATTAGTACTCTCACATTGATCAACATTAATAATTGGTACACTATCAATAACTTGAATTTCACATTTATTACTTTTAGTTAATTCAACACTTGAAATTGCCTTTTCAACAACAATTCCAACTTTGGTACAAATATTAACACTAATTACATTAACTTTACCCTTGATTTGAACAACAATACCTTCACAATTACCAATATAAACACTTTGATTCATTTCACCTTCAATTATAACCATACCATTATTATTATCAGTAATATCTTGTTTAGTTAAATTTGTAATCATCCATTTATTATCAACTAATTCATTTTGTGGTGTCTTTTTAGCTTTAACACCCTTATTTGCTGTTCCAACACTAACATCTTCCTTTGAACTACCACTACTTAAATTCTTTGGTTTCTTTGGTGGCATTGGAACAGATTTCTTTCTTAATTCTGGATTCTTATGTGTCATTTCTGATTTATCAACTTTCTTCAATCCACTAGTAATAGATTCTCCCTTATTCAACTCAGCAAAAACTGCTCCCATACCAGATGTTGAAGTTGATTTTGATGATGATGATGATGCTGCTGCTGAATTATTAGCCTTTTCCTCTGCAAATAAATCAGCTGGAGGTGGAGGTGGAGGTGGTGGAGGTGGTGGTGCACCACCAGTACTACCTGAACTTGATGTTGATGTTGATGATGTAGATATTGGAGTTGAAGATTCAGTTGAATTAACTGATTTAAATGCAGTTTCAAAATCTTCTGAACCATTGAATGCAATACCAGTAGTTTGATATTCTTTAACGTAATTCTTTAGTTCATCAAAAATAGTTAAGAAACTTTTAACCCAATTTGATGCATTATCTTCATTATCAGTACCCCTATTATCCTTTAAAACTCTATTAGTCCAAAATTGTGCAGAATCTTTAAAATCAGGAATATATGAAACAGGTGTACTTGTAACAATCCAACCTAAAACTGCAACACCTTCTGCAACTGCATTAAGATAGTTAAAATTTTTTGAACTTCTATTATCATCCTTAATTTTAATAACTTTCATAATTAATTCATTAATTGGCATAATAACAGAATTTTGGAAATTAACATCATCTAATGCAATTTTCTTTGATTTACTTGCAGCTAATAATAAATTTCTTTCTTTTAAGATTGCATTTTTGAAAACTTCTGCTTGTTCACCTAAAATTAAATCAATTTTACTTGATTGTTCAACATATGGGTTGATCTTCTCATCAATAAATAAATCAAATTCTTTAATAGATTTTGGTAATTCATCAACAATAGGTGCAGGGGTTAAAACTGGTGCAGTAACCGCTGAAGCAGTAATTTTAGGTTCAGCATTGGTTGATTGTGCAATTGATGAACTATCGCCATTAGGATATGCCTTTGTTGCAACATTTTGTTCATGATAAATTGTAACATCCTCAAGACGTGAAGTTGCAGCCTCTAAACGTTTTAAAAGAGTGACAAGGTTAAACCCTTGAATGGAGAAGTTGTTATTTTCAGACATTGCAGTGTCAATTGATATCTTAATGTCTTTTAATCAATAGATATAACTATTGAAAACATAAGAAAAGCATCTGTTAAAGGTGGCAAAGTGTCACGTCAGGGTGTTTTATCAGCGACACTGGAAATTTACACAGTTAAATTGGTGAATTGACTTTTATACAAAGTGTATAAATAGTTAAAGGTACTTCTTAATGTTTTATCTGTGAATTATAGTCCTTATACAAAACATATCAACCCATCTATGACAGAGAATAACTTCTCTCATAACTTTGCTAAAAGAGATGAAAACTTACCTCCAAGGAAAGTTTATCCATTACCTGATTATCCTCAACCTGAAGGTTTACTACCTTTCAATACTGAAGATTCAAATTATCAACAAAATGTACCAATTGCAATTGATTTAGGTAAAACTAATGTTAGAGTTGGTATGGCAGGTACAAGAGATCCATTTCTAAATTATCCAACATTAACCGCAAGATATAGAGATAGGAAAAATAATAAACAAACAACTTTTGTAGGTAATGACGTTTTCCTTGAATCAACTGTTAAGGCAAATATGAAATCACCATTTGATGGTCAAATGTTAACAAATTGGGATTCAGTAGAAAAAATTTTTGATTTTTCATTCTTACATTTAGGTGTTAATTCAAATAATAATAGAGTTAATAATCCAATTATAATGAATGAATCATTAGCAGCTCCATTATCTCAAAGAGAGACAATTTCTCAAATGTTATTTGAATCTTATGATATACCATCAATTGCATTTGGTATTGATTCTGTATTTAGTTTTTATGAAAATGGTTATAAATCAGGTTTAATATTAAGTACAAATCATGAATCAAATTATGTTATACCTGTATTAGATTCAATGCCATTACATAATATTTCAAAAAGAATTAATGTTGGCGGTCATCAATTATGTGATTATATGAGAAGTTCATTAGGTCTTAAATATCCTTATTTCCCAACAAGGTTAAATGATTGGCAAATCCAACAATTAGTTAAAGATTATTGTTATGTTTCAAAAGATTTTAATAAAGAAATTAAAGAAACTTTAAATATGGATTATCTTGAAACTCATGATATAACAATTGAGGCACCATTTAATGAAATTATTAAAGAGGAAAAATCAGAGGAACAAATAAGACTAGATGAAATTAAGAGAAAGGAAAATATTAAAAAATTACAAGATCAAGCTAAATTGAAAAGAATTGAAAAATTAGAATTAAAACAAAAAGATTTTGAATATTATAGTAAAATAAAGGAAAGTTTTAGTGAATTAAGTAAAAAGGAAATTATTGAAACTATTCGTGAAGCAGGATTCGATGATGAAGATGATTTAGATAAATATTTAGAAACATTAGAGAAATCATTGAAAAAGGCAAAATTATTAAATGATACTGAAAATGATAATGATGAAGATGATGAAAATGATGCAGGTAAATATGATTTCTCAATATTAGATATACCTAATTCTGAATTAACAACTGAACAACAGAGAGAGAAACGTAGATTAAGATTAATTAAGGCAAATATTGATTCAAAATTACGTGCTAGACAAGAAAAAGAGGAAGCAATTCGTGAAGCTGAAGAATTACGTTTAAAAGATATTAAATTTAGAGAAGATGATTTAGAAAATTGGATTAAAGCTAAACGTGAAAGATTAGAAAAAGTTGTTAAAAAGCGTAAAGATAGAATTAAATTAAAGGATGATTTAAATGATCGTAAATCTAAAGCATCACAAATGAGAATGAAAAATATTGCATCATTAGCTGATGATGCACCAGTTCAATCATCTGATAATGAAGATAGAAGAGGTCGTAAACGACGTCATAATAATAAACCTACAACTGTTGATAATGATCCAAATGATACTTTTGGTGCAAATGATGATGATTGGGCAGTTTATAGAGATATTGCAGGTATTGATGATGAAGAAATTTCAGCTGAGGAATTAGAGGAAATTTATACACTTGAAAAGCAATTATTAGAATTTGATCCAAATTTTACAATGGATGATACACAGGAACGTCAATTTGATTATAAAACTTCAACAATTCATAAATTTTTAAGAGGTCCAAGAGATTTTGATAATGAAGATCAACATCAATTACATCAAATTCATTTAAATGTTGAAAGAATTAGAATTCCAGAAATTATGTTTCAGCCTTCAATTTCAGGTATTGATCAAGCTGGTATTGTAGAAATTGCAGAGGATACATTATTAAGAAGATTACCTCAAGAATTAGGATTTTCTGGTGATAATTCTTATAATGAAACAATTGCTAAAGTTTATGATAATATTTTTTTAACTGGTGGATCTGCATTATTCCCAAATTTTAAAGAACGTTTAATTAATGAATTCCGTACTGGTTTACCATCTGATAGACTTTTTAATGTTAGAATTGCAAATGATCCAATATTAGATGCTTGGAGAGGTATGTCTAAATGGGCATTCAATGATTATTCAAATAATAATTTAAAGGGTTTTTGGACTAAAAAACAATACGAAGAACTTGGTGTTAGTTATATGACAGAGAATGGTTTGGGTTGTATTAAACTTACTTAGAAATTTTTTTGATTTATATTATATTTGTCTTGTGTGTATATTTATCATATAGTATTGTATATATAAAAAAAAATGTTACTATTAATTACATAAATTATGGGTTGTTTAATTAGAAAAGAAATAAATTAATTAATTTGATTCAAAGAGGAATTATTATTTGTTTAATCTTTCTTTTCTAATTTTTTCTCTATATCAATCTTTCTTGGGTCGATACCCTTCTTTTCTAAATTCTTAACAATATTTTCCTTCATAATTTCTTTATCTTCTTCAGCATCGAAATTAGCAAAATCATCAGCAATTAAACCTTCCTTTAATGCTTCTTCTCTTGCCATCTTTTCCTTTTCATATGCACCAATCTTAGATTTATCAAATGGACTTGGACCAGTTTTTTGGAATTTTGCAACAAAGAAACCGTCAACATTATAAACATGTGGATAATATCTTTTAGTTAATTTAACACTTGGATCAAATTTTTTACCTCTAAAATTTGTAAAACCATCTTTACCGATTGTTAAACCTGAATCAACTAATTTAACATTAGGTCTTTTACGTAAAGCATAATCAACAACTGATTCATTTTCTTCAACCATAACTGAACATGTTGAATATACGATAACACCACCATTTTTAGAATTATGATCAACTGAATCAATTGCACTTAATAATAATTGTTTTTGTAAATGAGGAATATCAATAAAGTCTTTTGGAGAACGATTAGTTTTAACACTTTGATCTTTACCAATAACACCAGTACCTGAACATGGAGCATCTAATAAAATTCTATCAAAACCACCAATAATTTTTGGGAATTCTCTAGCATCATAATTACAAACAATTGTATTTGTACAATTTAAACGATGTATATTTGCAATTAAAGATTTTGTACGTGCCTTATTTGCATCATTTGCAAAGACACATCCAGTATTTTTCATCATTGCAGATATATAAGTTGTTTTACCACCAGGTGCAGCTGCCATATCTAAAATTCTTTCATTTTCTTGAGGATCTAATGCCATAACAGGTAAGAATGATGATGCAGCTTGTAGAATATATTGACCACTTAAATATTCAGGTGTTGCACCAATTGGAACTTGAGAATCAAAAACTTGTAAACCAACTTTAGTCCATGGACCAATTGGTTGTAGATTAACACCTCTATTAACTAATGCTTGAGCTAAATTTCTTCTTGTTGTTAAAAGTGTATTTGTACGAATAGTAATTGGACGATGAATTTCATTTGCTTCAAAAAATTCAATTGCTTCACTTGGTGAAAATAAATTAAATAATTTTTCAGCTAAGAATGGTGTATATCCAAAATAATCACATATATCACTAATTAATTGATCAATATATTCACTACGATTGCGTCCCTCTTCTGCTAACTCTTTGAAATTTTCTAAAACTTTAACAATTTCTAACATTCTAGTTCTAATAAATGTTAAATCTTTTGCACCATCTTTAGTTTCACTTGCAGGATCTTGTTCACCTGGTGGTGGTAAAATTTTAGCACGAGGTTGAACTTGATTTACACCTAATAATTCCTCTTCTGCTTCTAACTCTTCTTGTTCTCTTTCCATATCAAGTTGTTTAGAATATTCTTCCATATTAGCAGCATTAACTTTTTCGATTTCGTCATCAGATTCATCATCTGAGAACATTGGCTTTTCATGTAAATCATTTTCATCAGCTTCATCTTCAATATCAAATTCATCATCTAAGTCATCAAGAGTTTCAAACTCATCTTCTGGTCTAGTTGGTTTTTCTTCTTCTTCATCGGATTCATCATCGAAAAGTGATTTTCTTGCAGCTGATAATTCTTCATAATTAACTTCTGGTAAATCCTTTGGAGCTTCAGTAATATCTAAATCTTCAGAATTACTCTTCTTTGTTTTCTTACCACTCTTCTCCTTCTTTTGATCTTTCTTACTATCAAATTTTGGTTTCTTATTTGAGTTTTTAGATTCAGTTGAAGTTGATTTAGATTTAGAATATTTCTTGGACTTTTTATCTTCTTTACGTTGCTTTGCCGCTTGAAACTCTTCATACGAAGGTGGAACACCTTGCTTCTCTCTAGCTCTTTTACCCATTGTTGTGTATAGTGTTGTAAAAGAAAGGATGTAATAATAAAAGGTTTCTACAATGATAATAGAAATTGATAAAATTTTTCATGCAGAAAGAAAAAAAATTATTTTTCAGTGCTTGACGTTTTGGGTAATTTGAAATATTTTTTTTTTTTTTTTTTCATAATAATAGTGGTATAATGGTAAGAAATACTAAGAGGTGTATCTAATAGAACATAGAGATGAAGGATTATACACCGAATACAAATATAACAGAGGATGAATGGGCAATATTGGTTTTACCGTCTGGTTCAAGAAAATTAATCCAATTACGTTCAGATGGTGTAATTAATATGGGTAAATTTGGTAATTTTAATATAATTGATGTATTAGGATATCCATATGGACAAGCATTTGAAATTGGTAATGAAAATAATAATTTAATTCCAATTAAGAGTTTAGAGGATGGATTAACGGATTTAACAGATTTAGATAATGAAGACTTATCCAATGGATCAAGTAGTGATAATAGACTATTAGTTGATGAAGCAAATGTTCAAAAGTTAACAGTTGAAGAAATTGAAGAAATGAAGAATAAAGTTGGTGGTAATGAAATTGCAAGAGAAATTATTCAATCAATGATTAAAAATCATTCATCATTTGATAAAAAGACAGCATTTTCACAAGAGAAATATCTTGATCGTAAACATAAGAAATTTTTACGTCGTTTCCAAATTAATTATTTAACATCAAATGAAATGCTTGAATATTTATATAATGAAAAGGAACCTTTTAAAATTATGAATTTAAGTATTGAATCAGTTGGTTTAATGATGAGTTTAGGTAATGTTATGCCAGGTGGTAATTATTTAGTATTAGATGAAACTGGAGGTTTAATAGTTTATGCAATGTTAGAGAGAATGGGTAATAGAGGTACAATTACATTAGTACATGAAAATGATAATCCAAGTATACATCTGTTAAAAAAGACAAGATATGCAAATGAAATAGCAACAAGTTCAACAAGTATGGTTCAATGTATTAATGTATTACAATTTTTATATCCAGAACAGGAGAGACCAATTTTGAAAAAATTAACTGAAGAAGAATTATCAAAATTATCAGATGCAGTGAGAGTTCATTATCAAAGGAAAGCTAAAAGAACTGAAATTGTTAATAGTGTAATTGATAGAGTATTACAAAATGATTTTGAAAGTTTAATTTATGCATCAACATTAAATAGTGCAACATTTGTACCAAAAATATTACCAAGATTACGTGGTTCATCACCATTAGTTATATATAATCAATTTAAGGAAATGTTAATTGAATTAAATCATATGTTTTTAAGACAAAAGAATATATTATTACCAAATATTCATCATACAGTTGTTAGAAAATATCAAACAATTCCTGGTAGAATTCATCCATTAATGACATCAAGAAGTGATGGTGGATTTATTTTAACTGGTATTAAAGTTTTCCCAATTGATAATGTTGTTGCAGTTGGTAGAGGTAGTAAAAAGAGAAAAATTGCTAAAACTATTGTAAATGATGATAGTGAATCAACTCCAATTGCAGAAATTGCAGCTGAAACAATAACGCCTGATGTTGAATCTAATTAGATTTTATTGAATATTTATAATTCTTTATGTACAATTTTTTGTAATACATTAAAACTTGATTGTTTCTTCCAACCTATTACATTTCTTAAATTACCATTAGTATCATTTCTTATACCAATTGACCAGATATTGGAATTTAAAAGTTCTCTAACTTTAATTGCTTGTAAATTATATCCTAGTTCGAATATAAATCCATTAAATGAGTTGTTCTTTAAAAGAATGTTTTCACATAATGCTTCATAAAATTCCAAATCTCCTAATAATGCCTCTCTTGGTTCATATTTGAGAACACTTTTCTCAACTTCATCAGTATAAAGATCTTCCAGAGGTATATAAGGTGGATTTGAAACTAATAAATTATTATTAGTGTGGGTATTGTAGATTTGATCATTTGGTATGAAATCATTAAATAAATCACCTTTAGTAATTCTAACATCACACAGAAGACTATCTCTATTTCTTTTATAATTATCATTTGTTAATGTTATTGCATCATGTTTAAAATCAACACAATCAACAATCGATACTTGATTTAATTCAGATGCATAACCTAAACCGATACATCCTGAACCTGTACAATAATCCAATATCCCATCAATTCTAACATTCTTCAATACTTTAGATGATTCAATAACCCATTCCTCAGTATCTAATCTTGGAATTAATACACCTTCTCTACATATAAGATCTAATTTACCAAAAGGTTGATTTCCTAAAATATATTGTAATGGAACATAATTTGATCTTAAATTACATGCATATAACCATTGATTTTCCGGTAATTCATTTTTAATCCATTGTAATTCTCTAGTTGCTTGTTCTTTGGGGAAAGATTTAGTTAATATGCTGATAAGAGACGATTTTGACATGAAGACGTAGAGAGAGTCTCAGAGAGAGAGAGAGAGAGAGAGTACTCTGGAGAAGAAATACTTTTAGGCGAACTTATTTTAAGAATTTTAAATTTTTTTTTCATTATATACAGAACTAAATTAAATTTTATTACAATATATATATTACATACCGTTTTTAATGTAATACATGTAAGATCTTTCATGAATATCTTCATCAAAAGGAGAAATAACTTCAGATTCACCAGGTCTTGCAACAGGATCTCTAAGATATACGGCATGACAAGTTGAAAATGAAATTTCTATATGTTTTGGTAAAATTGAGAAAACTGGTAAAAATTGTCTTGGTTTCCAAGGAGTAAAATAAGATTTTGAAGGATCAAGTAAACCATACATACCTCTTTGCCATGGTAATCTTAAATAATAAGAACCTTTCTCTTCAACTTCACTAAATGGAGGTAAAACAGGATGTCTTTTAATATTTTCACTCCATATTTTAATTAATTGATCAGTTGCTAAAGGTTTTTCAGCAAAATCAACTCTTATTTTTTCTAAATATTCAGAGTGAAGTTCAGATAATTGAGATCTGATTTTTTTAGAATTGGTATCTTCATAAACTTCACCAATTGGTTGACCATCTTTAAAAGTTGGTACAAATTTATTTATTTCATCATCAATATCTTTATCTAATTGTAATTTAGTTATCTTTGTTGGTAAACTTTGATAAATTTGAAATGCTTTAAGGGATAATTTATCACCAAATTGTTTTTTAAAAGGTTCAGAATTTTCTACTTTTTCAGTTGAATCAAATGGTATTGTCTTTATTATATCTTTTAGGATTGATTTTCTATTAATTGAATTTTGAATTTCTTTCATTTTAGCAAGTTTAAAATTTTGATTATCATTTTTCCTTTGATTAAAGTCAGATTCATTCTTCTTTAAAATACCTTCAACATTATAATCTTTATAAAGAGAATTAATTTTATTTGATTTTTCCATTTTCTTTTCCCAAGCTTTTCTTGGATTTTCTTGAACTGATTTAACATATTTTTGCCAATTAATAACTTGTAATTTATCAACTTTATAAGCTTCCTTAAGTGAAGGTTTTTTAGCACCTAATGCTTCTAAAACTCTTTCAGGATCAACAGAAAATATATCACCAGGTTTTAAAGTAAAACCAGGATGTTTAATTATAACACCATTAACTTTAACATGACCATTTAAAATAAATTTTTTAGATTGTCTAACAGATGAAGCAAATAAAGATCTGAAAACTGCATAATCTAATCTTTTCTCTAATGAAGCAAAAGTTTGTAAAACCATTGGAGTTGAAGGAACATTACCCTTTAATGAAGCATCTAATTGAGCAACACCTTCTAATTTTTTTTCAAAAATTGATTGCCATCTTTCTTCTCTAATATGTTCACCATGATAACCTCTAGTTTCTTGCTTTGCAGCCCATTTTTGTTGATATAAAGTCATAATTTTAAAATTTGGTTTATTCTTTTTATATAAATTAAATAAATTATATTTATTCATAGAAGATCTAATTCTTCCACGAACCAAAGAATTGAGGTTTTGAGCTCTCCTTGTCATGATTGATATGTCTATATAATGAAGTTGGGATTTGCTTATTAGAGTAAAGATATATCAAAGAAGTTTCAGATATTATTTGAAGAATTTCAACGTCCATTCATGTATTATTATGTAGTCTCTCTCTCTTAGAGACTGAAAAAAATGAAATTAAAAATTTAAAAAAATAAGGAAATGCCGGGTAATTTAACATCAAGTGGAGTCGCTGCGTCGATTGAAATGTTTATTGAATATTGCGGCTCATCACTATAAATTTATAAGGTGATGGATGTTATTTATATTTATAGTGAGGAGAGGGCAATTTTCAAATTATTTACACCTTTTGGAAGGCTTTGAAGGCTTTGAACACTTTGAATGTTAGTTTCTTCTTCTTCTTTTCACTCATTTGACAATTGTATTCCTATAATACACCTGCTTATACTAGACTAAAACAGTATTGGATTGACTACCCTCTCTCTTCCCTTGTGCTGTTTCTGTTGGTATTTGTATTAATATTTATAGACAATAATTATAATATAATAATAATATATCATTTCATATCATATCATATACCAATTATCACTTGATATAACTACATTTTTCACTATATTCATTCATTTAAATTATCTACTACTATTCATATTTTTCTTGTATTTTTTAATTCATTTTCATTTAGTTTAATTTATTTTAATTTTCAATTCATATTCATATATTTACTATAAACATTTTATTCATTCATTCATTCATTCATACATACATACATTACTTAGATTTAATTTCATTTGTCAACTTTATACACAATCATATTGACTCTCTGTATTTTTCTTTATCATACATTCAAATAAATCATGTTCTCAACTCTTGAAAAAGATAACTCAAAATCAAAAAATATCAATATTAATACAAATTATGTATCAAATAGAACAGTCTTATTAACAACTTCGTTAATTGGTTTATTCACAATGTTATTAATTGCATTTAGCTTTACAATCCCCTTTTCAGGTGCTGATTCCCCCTATTGTAAAGGTGTTTATATGTCCCCTGCTTATGCTAAAATACGTGCATTTGATTCCTCATATACAAGATTTGCTTCAAAATATTCATTATATCTTTATAGAGAACAGGGGAAGGATAAAATGCCTGGAAAAAATGAAAATTTTAACTTAACTGGTACTCCAGTATTATTTATACCTGGTAATGCAGGTAGTTATAAACAAGTTAGATCAATTGCAGCTGAAGCTGCTGATCAATATTTTGATAATATAAATAATATTAAATCATCAAATCCAAATACTAATAATTTAGATTTTTTCACTGCTGATTTTAATGAAGATTTCACTGCTTTCCATGGTAGAACAATGTTAGATCAATCTGAATATTTAAATGAAGCTGTTAAATTCATTTTATCATTATATAAATCAAATGATAATTCAAATGATAATTATCCAACTTCAGTGATTATTTTAAGTCATTCAATGGGTGGTATTGTTGCTAGAGTTATGTTAAGTTTACCAAATTATTTAGAAGATTCAATCAATACAATTATTACTTTATCAACTCCTCATAATGCTGCTCCAACTACTTTTGAAACAGATTTATTAAATGTTTTCAAATTGACTGATGAATTTTGGATGAAAGGTTTTGCATATGAAAATGATGAAATTGATAATAGTGATATGAAAATTTATGATAATAATAATAATAATAATAATAATAATAATAATGTCAAACATGAACAATATAATAAACATAATAAAAATCTAAAATTAAATAAAATTGCAAGAAAAAGATTAGCTAATATTTCATTGATTTCAATAACTGGTGGTATGTTAGATACAACTTTACCAACTGATTATACAACATTAACTGGTTTAGTTCCTTCAAATCATGGATTCTCAGTTTCAACAACTGGTATACCTGAAGTTTGGACTCCAATTGATCATTTAGCAATCGTTTGGTGTGATCAATTAAGGAAAGTTTTAGCTAAAACTTTATTATCAATTGTTGATAAAAATTCAAAAACTCAAACTTATCCATTAAATAAAAGAATGGAAATTTTCAAATCAATTTTATTACCTAATTTAAATAAATCTTCAAATATAATTTCAGATACAAAATCAGGTTTAAATATACCATATAAATTAAAAATTGATTTAAAACAATTAAAAGATTCAACTAATCAAAGATTTTTTCAATTACCAAAAAATCATATAAAGAGAGATTTAAGTTCATTTCCTCCAATTAATTTATTTAATATTCCAAAAGATGATAATTATAAATTCAATTTCATAAGTTCATTAAAACCTACTTCAATAGAAGATTTAAATGATTCAACTTCAACTTCAATTTTATTATGTAGATCAGTCCTTAATGAAGATATTAGAGATAAAAAGTATTATAAAAAAATTTATGATTATACAACTGATGATACAATGAAATTTGCTGAATTAGAATGTATTGATATTAATAAATATACTTATATTATTCCATCATCTTATACTAATAATAGAGTCTATTATTCATTAGAATTACCTTCAAATATATTGAATTCTTTTAATAATGTAATTATAATTGAATCTGAGAATGTATCTGATATAATGAAGGATAATGATTTTGTGTTAGCTGATTTACAATTAGAAAGTTTAAGTAAATTAAAGGCAGGTGATTCAAGTTTATGGAAATTAATTACTCAAGGTAATGATATAACAATACCTGTTCATAGACCAATTATAATTGATATTGATATACCTTCAATTAGATCAAGTCTGTTAGCTTATAGATTAGATATTAGATATACAAAATCAATTAATGAAAAATTTTCTCCGATTATAAGTCAATCTGTTAAGGGTGAAGTTAAATGGCATATTGATATTGATTCAAATAAATATATAACTTCAATGGTTAATTCAAATTCTCCATATACACCATTTATTGTCAATGATTTAAATTCAAAATCAAAATTTAAGATTTTTACTGATTCATTATCATCTGATGAGATAATGGATATCTATGTTTCAATTGATTGGTTTAAAAGTTTAAGTTTATTAGTTGTTAAATATAGATTATCAATTATTGGATTCCCATTATCTTTTACATTATTAATTATTTTATGTCAATTTATTCAATATTCAAAATATAATAAATATCCTTCATATGGTGAGACAATGTTATATATTTGTAGTTTGAAAACTATTATAATTTTAACAATTGGTTTTTCATTTTTATCATTTTTAACATCAACCAAATCAAGTTTTGGTAAATTCATTGAATTACTTAATCCATTAGAGAGAAATCATTTAGACTTAATGAGTAACATAGAAAAAAGTAAAGTTGCTGTTAATAATGTTTTCATGGGAATTGAAGAAGTTTCATTATGGTTTTATGGAACTTTTATTTTATATATTTCAATTGGATTAAATTTTTTACTTTACAATATAATATTATTAGTTTTAATATTATTACTTCAATTATCAAAACTTTCAATTTGGAAATTAATCAAATTACCAAAATTTAAAAATTTTTCAAAACAAAGGAAAACTATTAGTGTTATATCATTAATTTTACTTGTTTTAATTTATTTACCTTATCAATTTGCATTTATTGTTTGTGTTTTAACACAAGTTTTTTCAACATTAAATTCATTTATTGCCAATCCAAATTTAAATGCTTATTCTACAAGTGTATTTAAAAATTATTCACAATTAAAGGAGAAAAATTCAGATTCTAATAGTAATAGTGATGATGATATAAATAAAGATAAAGTTATAACGAAGGAAAAATTATTAATATTAACAGAGAATTTCAAAAATTTCAAATTTTCATTAATGATGTTAATGTTTTGGTTAGTGGCAATTCATGTACCTGTTTTAATTGTTTGGATTCATGATATTTCAATTAGATGGATTACACCATTTTCATCACATCATAATATATTAGCAATTTTACCAATTGTCATACTTGTTCAATTATTAAATCAAGGATATATGATTCCAAGACCAAAGACTAAATTCAATATATTATTCACACAATTTGTTCTTTCATATTTTATTATTTACTCACTATTATTTGGTACAAGACATTTGTATTTCTTGCATAATTTATTTAATTTACTATGTGTTTGGTTTATTATATTGATTGTTCAAGATTGGAGTATTGGTGGTATGGATAAGGCTAATTTAATAAGTAAGAATATATCTAAAATAAGTTAATATTAAATCAAGTTACTATATATTGTATTTATAAGAGATTTTCATTGTATTATTATTATTATTTTATGCTATTTCATTACTTATGTGATACGATGTATCCTTGAATATTGATGTATTCTAAATGAACCTCTTTTAATGGGTATAAATCTACATCATTTATTGTAGTTTCATCATCCACTTTTTGTTGTTTTAATCTTTTATCCAATATCCAATTTTGATCCCTTGAAACCATTTCATCTTCAGTAGTTGCCAACAATAATTTAAAATCTCCAAAATTTTTTTCAATTTTGATTAATTTAGATGATTCAACAATAACAGAATACAATAAACTTTTCAATTCATTAACAATGGTAAAAGTATTAAATAGATTATTTAATTTATCAGATTTTAAAAATTGTGAATCATTCCTTAATTGATCTAAAAATAATGAATTTTTAAAACTTATACCAAAAGAATATTTTAAATTATTATCTTCAAATATTTCTAAATAAATCTTACTTATAACTCCATCATTAAATAATTTTGTAATATTATTAATAAATTCATCAAGATATGCTTTAACTAATGGATGTCTTGTTGTTTTAACTTCTAAATCATAAAAAAGACATGATTCAAATGATTCTCTTGGATAAACTTCAATTTGATACCATAATTGTTCAATAATCACTCTAAGAAATGAAGTTATCAGATCAATCAACTCACTGGGCGTTAGATAATCTGCCATTCTATATACTCTAAAAGAAAAAGACAGACAAAAAGTTGGTGATGAATCAATGCGCAGTGAAATATTCATGTTGTGGGAATATTACGCGTAAATTCGTATATTCAATATTTTAAATAAATACTTCTTTTTCTTTTGAGCAATGAAGATGAATCGTATATCGACCGACGATATACATAACATTACATCGGGACAGGTAATCACTGAACTTAAAAGTATAATAAAAGAATTACTAGAAAATTCAATTGATGCAAACTCAACTGTTATTTCAATTACTTTTAAAAAATATGGACTTGAAGGTATTGAAGTTTTAGATAATGGTGATGGTATAAGTAAAGAAGATTTTAATAATATTTGTCTGAAGAACTATACATCCAAATTAGAGAAATTTGAAAATTTAATTAGTGTTAAAACATTAGGATTTAGAGGAGAGGCATTGAATTCAATTTGTAATATTAGTAATATAACTATAACAACTTCAATTGCAATTGAAGCTCCAAAGGGTTGGGAATTATCATTTAAAAAAAGTGGTGAATTATTAAATAAAAAAATGGTTAATCAAAGTAAGGGTACTTATGTTAAAATTACTGAAATTTTCAAAGATTTACCCGTAAGGAAATTAAATTTTGAAAAAATGTATAGGAAAGAATTTCAAAAATGTATTGATATGTTAATATCTTATTTAATTATTTTAACCAATATTCGAATATTAGTTACTAATATTGATATATCAGGTAAGAAAAAAGTTGTTTTAAAAACAAGTGGTAATAAAAAAATTAAAGATAATATAATTAATGTTTATGGATCATCAGGATTAGATGGTTTAACAGAAATTGATAAATCACTTGAATTAAATAATGATTATATGGTTAAAATGAATGGTATGATATCGAAAGCATCATTTGGTGATGGTCGTTTGACAAAGGATAGGCAGTTTATATTTATAAATAATAGACCAGTTGAATATAAAAAATTATTAAAATTAATAAATGAAACTTATAAAAAGATGAATTATTTACAAAATCCTGTCATTATTCTAAATTTCCAAATAAATGAAAATTTATTAGATATTAATGTAACGCCCGATAAGAGAACTATTTTACTCTCAAATAAATTTGAAAAATTATTTTTCGAAAAAATTATTATATTCTTGGAAGATTTTTGGTATAATGGTGGTACTTATAGTTTACCATTTAATTCACATCAAGTTGATGATTCTCAACGAATTAATAAATACTCTCAGCAAATATTGAGTTCATTTGCCTTAGTTCAAGATAATTCATCACAAAATAATATTGATACAAATGTTAATGTTGAAATTAAAGATGATTTTGAAATTGATGTTGTTGAAAGAGCATCGATTAGAAATTCAAGAGTTATTGAAACTTCTCAAATTATGGTTGATGACCTTATTGATGATGATAGTATTAACGATACTGCAATGTTAAAAGATAGTCAGAATATAGATAGTAATATTGATTCAACTGATAATTTTACTGATGATAGAAGTTCAATTATTGTAAACCATTATGTTAGAAATGATACTGAGAATGATAGTATGAAACATGAAGATTTATTACCACAACAAAATATAGATGTTGATATTAGTATGGAAGCAAAAGAGAAGCATAGTCCTCATTCTTGTTGTTCACATTCTCATGGGGAAGATAATGAAGATGAGTCCTTATTTGTACCAGAAGTTGAAAAGGAATCATTATTTGTTCCTGAAATTGAGGATGAAGTTGAATATGATAATCTTCCAATTGTTGAAAATAAACAAATCGATACATCATCTCAAATATCTGATAATCATATTAACTCCATCCCCCTTGAAAATCCTAAAAAAATTAGAATCCACTCAGATGATTTGAAATTCCCTATATCTAAAAGAAGACGAACTGATGATGATACCACATCAAAGAACAATTCAGTGGAAAAATCAGATTTTATGGATAAAGAATTATCAGAAACATTTTTAAGTTTATCAATTAATAAAAATGATTTTTTACAATTAAAAATTATTGGACAATTTAATAAAGGTTTTATCATAGTTTTAAAGGAAAATACTGGTGATATACTTATTGTTGATCAACATGCATCTGATGAAAAGTTTAATTTTGAGAGATTAATATCAGAAACTCAATTTGAAAATCAACCATTAGTTATGTCACAAAAATTAGATATTACACCAATTGATAAATTTACAATTTTGAATAATTTAAACATTTTCGAAAAAAATGGTTTTAAATTTAAAACTAAATCCCCTGATAATGGAGATGACGCAACTGATGAGTCACATCAAGAAGAAATTCATTTAGTTTCCTTACCTTATTCTAAAAATACAATTTTCAATAATAAAGATTTAGATGAGCTTATTCAAATAGTTGGTGAGCAAGATGGTACATTTACAACATTCCCTAGACCAAGTAAAGTACGTTCAATGTTTGCAATGAGAGCTTGTAGATCAAGTATAATGATTGGACAATCTTTGAATAGACGGAAAATGGAAAAAATTGTTAAAAATTTAGCAACTTTAGATAAACCTTGGAATTGTCCACATGGTAGACCAACGATGAGACATATTGTTAGAATTAATGAATGGAAATCATTTACCAATGATTATGAAATTTAATAAGTATTCAAGAAGAAGGAAAATTCTTATCAATCAAGTTTGAGAAAATGTTATGAAAAAATACATTGACATGTCTTAATAAGGAAATTTTATTGATATGCAACATTTTGAAACTTTTTTTTTATACATGAAACTAATCATTATTGTAATGATCTTTTCTTTTGAAAACGTTTAAATGAAAAAGATTTCCATCTAATTAATTCAATATAAGCAATAAAGATGATATATCTTAATTTTCTTTTACAAAATCTTGAACTCTTCAATTAAATTATATTAGCTTTTCATTCATTTATCAAACAAGGAAAAATAAATTCAAATAATGTCTAATATACCAGATTATTTTCAATCATCAGGATTATTTGATAATCCAGAAGAAATTTTATTAAATTTTACATCACCAACTATGGGTGATATGCAAGTTTCAATGGGTTTACTTGATACTTATATGAAAAATATTGTTGTTACAGGTATTATCTTTGGAACTAGAATTGGTTTATCAGCATTAGCATTACCAGTTACATTTATGATTACTAAAAATAAAAAATCACCAATATTTATACTTAATATGTCATGTCTTGGAGTTTTATTTTTACAATCATGTCTTTTTGCTGTTACATTAACTAAAACTTATAATACAATTGGATATAATTTTTCAGGTATTCCAATTATTGATAAAACTGCAAGTAATATATCAGTTGTTTCAAATTTATTTTATGTTATTTTAATTGGATTAGTTGAAACATCATTTTGTTATCAAGTTTATGTTATTTTTGATTCACCACAAAAATCATTGAAAAAAATTGGATATATTGCAACTTTAATTTCAATTTTATTAGGTGTTGCATCATTTGTATTATATTTTATTTATATGGTTTATTCAGATTTAGCATTTTACAATAATAATGTTACAGTACCTGAAAAATTAGTTAATACACCATTAATTTTATTTGTTACATCATCATGTGCAATTTGTTTAATGTTATTATTAAAACTTGCATTTGCAATTCGTACACGTCGTTATCTTGGATTAACACAATTTAATTTATTTCATATTTTATTTATTATGTCATTTCAAACAATGGTTATACCAACAATTTTAATTTTAATTTCATTTAATGGATTTTCAGAAACTGATCAATATTCATCACAAGCATTTTCAGCTCTTGGTACTGCATTAGTTACAATTTCATTACCATTAACAACAATGTGGGCAAATTCTTCAATTATGAATAGTAATCCAACATCAATTTCTCAATCACCAATTTATAGTTCATCAGGTGAAGATAATAAAACATTTGTTAGTTCACCAACTGATTATTATCATAAAAATTCAATTAGTGAAAGTGAATTACCAATTAATTTTAATGATCCTGAAAAGCAAATTATTAGAGATTTTTCAAATAATGGTATAAATACTTCAAATTCAAAGGATGATCAACAATTTTGGAAAGAAATTGAAATGTATACAAAAGATTTAGATAATGGTTCAGCTGATAATGAAGAAATATCAAAAGATAGTCGTCAATCATAATAATTTAAGTTTATTTTTAAATTTACTTTCATTCTCCTTTCAATCGTTTACAATCAATGTTATCTTTGCTTTTCTTTAGGTTCTATAGTTTTCTTTTTAATTTATAGTAATAATATGGTAAAAAAATTTTGAAAAAAAAAATTGTAAAAAAAGTAAGAGTATAAAAAAATGTAAAAGTTATATATAAAAAGTTTAATAATTTTTTTTAAAAAAAAAGAATAAGAACATTAATTTTCAATTAATGCTTTAACAAGATAATTCAATTCATCTTCTGATAAAATTGATTCAAGTTCGGCAAATTCTTCATTATTTAAACCTAATGAATTAGCTAAAAATTTATTACTTCCATGACATGGTAAATGAGTTGAAGCTTTAATTATTGACTTTGAATTTGATTCAGTAATATTATCATAAACAATTGTATCATTTTCCGCTAATGCAACTCTATTATATTTTAATCCACTAATATCTGATAATGTATAATTATGTAACATGGAACCTGTACCATAGTTACCATTTTTAGAAATTGTAAAATTAGCTGTACCATTCTCTTTTGAAGAAATTTCAACTAATGGTAATAAATGTTCATAAGCACCTGATTCAAATTTAAGTGAAATATTAGTACTAAATGAAATATCATCAGGATCAACCATTTCATCATTACTTTCAGCTGATGGAGTAAATTTTAATGAACTTGCTAATGTTGAATTAGTTAACATTGTGAAATCTTTTAAAATATCTTCAGAGAATGAATCATATTCATTAATTGTTGTATTTGATTTTGATGCAAATATTAATGATTGATTATCACCAAATTTATTAATTAAAATAACTGAAGTTTGATTTGAATGATTTTCATAATTTCTTAAATTATTAAATTCTGTACCATTTTTATAAATATGAGTTATATTACTTTGTAAAATATTACTATAATTTGCTTTAATAATTTGAGTTAAAAATCCTGAAAATGGTGGATTAATTGCAAATGATTTAATTTCAGTTGAATTATTGAAAATTTCCAATTCACCATATGAATTATCAATTTTTTCATCTTCCCAAATTGCTAATGAAGCAGAAGTAATCCAATTTGAACCAATACTTGATTTAATAATATTTTTTTCATCATCATCTAAACAATTTGAAATTTCAATTTCTAATTTAGCTGATGAATCCCATAATAATGGAATAATTGAAGTTAAATCAATATGATATGGCATAATATTAAAACTACCAGTTGAAACAATTGAATTCCATAAAGTTGGTGCAATACCACCTGTGAAAATATAAGGTTTTGGAATAGTTGAATGAACTCTAATACCATTAATGAAAACATTAATAATTCTACAAGATCCATGACCATAAAAATGACGATCATTTGAAAGGAATGCATCCTTATATTGATCCATTAAATTAGAATACCAAAATTCTTCTGCTGCATTACCTGAAGTTGTTAAAAGGATCATTAATTGAGTTGTATTTAAATTAATTTCAGGTAATGAAATTAAAAGTTTTGAATCTGGATAATATGAAATAGGTGGATATTGTACACCATATTTAGAAGGAGTTAAAGGGATTAAATCAGGATGATCAGATAAAGTTCTATTTTTTCTACCACCTGAGATATTTTTAATTGGATGTTCCTTTTCATTAAAATATAATGCAGAAATAGTTATATTAAATTTACCATTTAATTTTGGAGTAATTATATTATCTAATTGAATTAATAAATCACCTTCAGATTGAAATAATTTAGAATACATAGTCATATCCTTTTCAGTATAAGAATGAGATAATTTACCACTTGGTTCAATTGTTGAAGATCTCCAAATTTCATTATTATTTAAATAAATATGAACTAATCTATCATATTGAACACCATCAATTAAAGTATCTAAAGTGAAAATAACTCTATTATAAGTAATATTTGAAGGAGGTGGAATATATTTGACTAAGATTGGTTTATTCCAAGAAACACCAAATGAATGTTGTAAAAGTTGATGAGAATAAACTGGTAATGAATTATTTGAATAAGGTGAAAATGGGATATCAATTACTTCATGAGGTGATGAAACATTTTTCAATGATTGTGATTGTAAATTCATTGGAATTGATTGATAATTTTTCATTGAAAAGTTTAATTTGTTATTCTTTAAGTTGTTTTCGTGACATGAATTGGTAAATGATGGGAGATAATTGTGGAAATTAAAGAAAAGAGATAAGAAAATAGCCAACCATGTAATAAATTTGAATGTCTTAAATTTGGTAATTTTTGATGATTTCTTTTCATCATCATAAGAATAAGGTGAATCATATTTAATATCATCAATAGTCTTTTCATCATTGTATGTTGTGTTATTGGTATCGGAGATAACCGGAATATCATTGTTAACATTGTTAATATTATTAACATCATTATTAACATCAACAAGATTTAAATTGTTCAATTTATTTAATTTCAATTGATTCCAAAGATTCCATTCTCTGTGTAATGCACCTTCCTTCATTGTATTATTGATAAAAAAGAAGTAAAAATAGTAGAGAAAGAGATAAGGAAAGGGAGGTGAAAGAATGTTAAAAGAGCGAAGTTTATTGAATTTATAAAAAAATCATCCATCCTTTAAATGAAAAGAGAGAGTTTCTTTCTCTACCGGTATTCCGTATATTTAAGATGAACATGTTTCAGAGTCTGAGGAATATATTTGCATCATTTCGAACTGAGGAAGAAGAGAGAGCTTATTCAAGATTAGCCTTCTTTAATTTTATAGGATTTATAACAGTATCTGTTATATTTTCATTTATTGCAACAAAAGTTGTATAATTAGTTTTAATATTATATACATATACATATATATAAATCTATTTAACAAGTTGGGGGGGAGAGAGAGAAAAAGAGTGTGCTTTTTTTTAATTTAAACATTAAAGTAAACTAGTAGGAAAGTTGTATAAGAAGAGTAAGAGATAAATAACATAAATTATAATAACTATTCACAGTAAATAAGCTTTTGCCATTTCATAAGCAGTCCAACTAATTGCAGTTGCAGGTACATTAAAAACTACTCTTGGTTTTAAACCTCTAAAGAAAGCCATAATACCACCTTGATTATATAAAGCATTAGTTGCAGTTAATAAACTATTTGAATTTGGTAAACTTTTAGTTTGTAAAACAGTTTTAATACAATCTAATGGAGTTGTAACAGCTGCAGCAAAAGCACCTGAAATACCACCTGAAATACAATGTATAATTGGATTATATAATTGATTTGGATTTAATTTATCACTTGAAAATTCATAAATACCAAAATTTAATGCAGCAAATGGTATACTTAAAATTAAAGTTGTTGGATAACTTATAAAGAAAGCTTTTAAACCTTCATTTTGATAAATAAATTTTGAAGTTTTCAAAATTGATTTTAAATTTTGAATATTATTATTATTATTTTGAATTCTTTGCTTTATAACATCAAATGGTGTCATAAGTGCATCTGATGTTATAGTTGCAGCAACACCACTTAAACTTGCAATTAATGGATGTTTTTCATTTGTAACAATAAAATTAGATATATTATTAATATTATTAATATTTGGGGTATTTTCATTATAAATATTATTATTATTATTATTATTATCATTATTATGATTATGATTTAATAAATTATTACAAAGTGATGTCTTTGTTGATTCGAAAACCATATAATAAATTGCATGAGCTGGACCAGCACCTAATATAACAGAAGATATACCACGCCATAGGGCAAAAGTACCTTCAGATGCACTAATTTTAGAAAATGATGATATTATACCTTCATTTGATTTAATTTTTAAAGTTTGCATTCTAGTTTTAATTGAATCAATTGGATACATAATTGTATGTTCCATTATACCAGCAAATGCACCAGCAATTAATTGTGATATTAAAGGTGAATTATCGGGTAATGCCTCATAATCAATTTCCAAAGTTTGTGACATGTGAGGTGTATTGTCTAATGGGAAGAATGATAATATGAAATAACTATCATAAAAGTGAAATATTCATGAATGGAATGGAATGGAATGAAATGAATTAATAATGGAAGATTGAGAAACTAGAATTTATTAAATAAATATGGGAAGAATCCACCCCGCGTCGCGTCTATTATATATTCGGATATATCGCATATAGTATATAGTATATGATTACGTAATTATTTACATGATTTTATATTTACATGATTATATTTCAATCTCTTTTAATTGTTCCTGTTGTTGTCTTAACTTCTCTAATCTTCTCTGTTCATTTCTCTCTGCCTTAGCCTGTTTCTCTAATCTTCTCTGTTCTTTCTTATCCTTCTTATCTTCCTTATTATTCTTAATTTTTATACCTTTAACCCTCATAACCATTCTACTCTCTAAATATCCTCTCTCATCTCCAATATTACCCATAGGTAATCCTTCAACACTTCTCAACATCTCAGATAATTTACTCATCACTTTCTTTCTCCTAACATTCTCAACTTCACTTAATTCTTTACGTCTATTCCTATAAATAATCATCTTTTCATCAATATTATCAAATTGATTACTACTATTATTATTATTACTATTATTACCAAATTGATTATCCTTATCTAAAATTTCTCTATCATCAATTACAATATCAACATCTTCTCCTCTCTTTAAATGTGTCTCAATTTCAAATTTCTTTTGTCCCATTAAATCATTAATACTTATATTCCATCCAATTTGTACAAGTTTACTACCATTCCCACTACCTCCATTACTCCCATCTTTTTCCTTACCTCTAGTTTGTTTCTCAATAATCTTACTATTACTTTGCTTCAATATCTCAACTACTTTACCATTCAAATAATCTCCATATTGTTTAATAACTTGTTCTCTATCACTAACTTTTAATATAATAATCTTTTCCCCTTCTTCAAGATTAAATTTCTCAATATTCTCATCATTTTCTCCTTTTCCCTTAACATTCCTATTACCAACAATTAAAAATCCTTTCTCATTTAATTTCATATCTTTAAATGAATCATAAATATGACAATATTCAACATTTCCTCCCTCTCGAATAATTTGAACAATACCTTTCTTATTACTATTAAGTACTTCCTTAATAATTCTCTTAGCTGCATCCTTATCTCTATCATTACCTGTATTGAAAACTGCTTGTATTTCCTTAATACGTTTCTCTTTTAATAATGTATCCTCATCTTTACTTACCTCTTGTTGTTGCTTATCATATTTCTCATTCCTTGAATACTTTTTATTACCACCATATTTATTATTACCATATTTAGTATTACTACTAGTACTTTCTCTTTTACTATAACCTCCTTTCTTCTTATATCCTTCTCTATTTATATCTTCTCTATTTATATCTTCTCTCTTATTACGATACTTATTATCCCTATCTCTATTATATTTCATTTTATCTTTAGTATTTTTAACTTCACTACTCTCTTTAACACTCTGAGGATTATTCAGTATACTTTTCAACAATGACAACTTATCATCATGAACTCTTCTACAGAACATAAGCTGATTAACTCTCATAATATTTCCAATACCCTGCATCATATTCCCTATTCTGTATGACATTCTACTGCAAAAAGAAGATAAAGAATGTAAATACAATAAATAAATCTTAAAGCGATGAAAAAAATACTGAAAAATTTCATCTCTTTTCTTTACAATTTCTTTTCTTTTCTTTTCTTTTATTTTCTTTAAATTACTTTACTTTATTATATATAAAATATACTAAGATACAAAATTAAAATGATGGAATACCTTCATATTCATTATATCCAAGTGCAAGATTAATGTTTTGTAAACATTGTGTACTTGCACCCTTTAATAAATTATCAATAACTCCAACAATAACTAATCTATCACCTTCTTCACTAATTTTAAATCCTCCAATCATACATCCATGTTTACCACTAATATCATGAACTAATGGTATTTCATCACCTAATATTTTAATTAATTTTTCATTTTTATAATATTCATTATAAATTTTATTAACTTTTTCATTTGTTAATCCATGATTTTCAATTAATGGTATATTAACAGTCATTGCAATACCTTGAAACCATGATCCAACATGTGGCATAAATGATACTTTATTACCAATATGAAATCCAACTTCTCTTTCATGAATATGATCAGTTAATGAATATGGAATCATATTATCTTTTAAAAAATTAATATCATTCTTTGGTGATGGTTTTGTACCTGCACCTGAATATCCACTAACTCCAAAAATATTTGGTCTACTCAATTTATTAATATATTCTTTAATTGGTGCAATTGTTAATTGTGCACATGTTGCATAACATCCAGGATTAGAAATTTTATCAGCTATTTTAATACCTTCTCTACCCTTTAATTCAGGTAATCCATATATCCATTTACCTGATTTATCAAATCTATAATCAGCTCCTAAATCAATTATTTTACCCTTAGTGGAAACTTCTTCAATTGATTCAACAAATGGTTTACAAACTTTATTTGGTAATGCCATAACCCACATATCAATTTCACCATTTTTTTCAATTGTTTTAATATCTTCAAAATTTAAATTAGAATAAATAATTTTTTCCTTATTATATCCTTTTAATTCTGTACCTGCTAATTCACGTGATGATACATATGATAATTCTAATTCACTATGATTATCAATTAATGAAATTAAATTTTGTCCAGTATATCCACGAGCTCCAATAAGTGCAATTTTTTTCTTATCATTAACTAATCTAGTTGAATGAAATGATCTAATTTGTGTTTTATTTGAAAAAACATTACTTTCATTAGTTCCAGAAACTTTTTTTTCATTTCCAACAAATTTATTAATTAATTCACTTACCTTATTTAAATCATTTATACCATACCAAAATAAAACTTCTCCAGGTTTAGTATATGAACCTTGAGATTTAGTAAAATGCCATGACATATTATCATCAGTTTCTGGAACAATCCAATAAAGATTTGGGAAATCTCTCTCTAATAATTTAAATATATTATCAGTTACATTATTTAACCAACCAGATTTTGAAACAATTAATTTATCTAATTTAGCAATATTATTGTCAGATTTTTTAACAATTGCTAAAACTTCCATTGGTTCATCTGCATAAATATGGAAATTACCTGGTTTTAAAGTTGATAAATATTCATCAACATCATTAACTTCATCAATTAAATTTTCCTTTAATAAAGTTAAATTAATTTTATTTAAATCATCATAACTTGTTAATTTATAACCACGACGAATTAATGTACCTGCACCTGAATCAGTGAAAAGTTCTTTTTGTAAATCATCAACATTAATAATTGCAACTGATGATGAACGTGGTAAATGCATTAATAAATCACGAATTTCTTTAATCTTTAATTTTGTACCATATTTAACCCATGATTCTTTTAATAAATTTTCATATTCTTCATCTAAATTAATAACACTAATTTTATTATTTGTATTACCATTAATAATACCACCTTTTTCATTTAAATAAACAATTTTTAATGGTTTAAATTCTCTTGCAACCATACCAGCTGCAATATCTGCATTAACATTTAATAATTGACCTGAAGAATTTTCTGCTAATGAAGTTAAAATTGGTAATGCACCTGCCTTAATTGATGCTTCAATTGGTTCTTTATTAATTGAATTAATTTTTCCAACTAATTTATATTTTTCCTTATCTAAAAATTCTGCATTGAAAACACCTCCAGTAATTGGTCTTGCCTTAACACCCATTTTCTCTAATGCTGTAACTAATTTTAAATTTTGTTCAAGGAAACATTTTCTAACAACTCCCATTGTTTTTTCATCAGTAATTCTAATTCCATCAATATAATCAGGTTCAATACCTTCATTTTCTAAAATTTCATTAATTTGTGGTCCTGTACCATGTAAAACAATTGGATAAAGACCTAAATGATATAAAAATGCTAAACATGATGCTAATTGTGGTAATTGTTGTGTAATAATTGCACCACCAACTTTAATAACTGCAAATTGTTGTTGTGAAACTGATGTAAAATATTTTAAATATTGTTGAACTTCACGTTTTGAACCAATATTATTAAGTAATTGAATAACTGTTGATCTAGTTGAATAATTTCTTTTAAATGATGTTAAAGGTTTGTTATTAATAGATCTAGTTGTAAAATTTCTTAAAACAGGATTATTATATGCAACTATTGCAAAAAAATTTTTTTTATTGTGAACAGTTGTCGTTTTGACAGTATTCAATAGGTTAACTAATGGCATTTTAATCTGTTAAATGTATGATACTAAAAGAAGATAAGAAGAAAGAAGAGTGAAAGAAAATGAAACAAACGAAAAACAAAAAACAAAAAGGAAAAAAAAAGAACAAACAAGTGAAGAAAAAAACAGTGAACAACCAAATAGCCAATCAATTACTATTTTCATCAAAAAAGTGAAAAAAATGGAAAAAAAATTGGAATTTTCAAAATGAGTCAAATTTACCGCGTTACCCGATTAGGCAATTCCTACAATTAATACGGTTCCTATTTTTAGTATTATTAATAATGTTTGTTTGTTTTAATAGATTATAAAAGTAGTGCTATAGAGTAAATGGTAACAATAATACTATAAATACACTACAGTACATGTTAAACTTTTCAAATAATCGTTGTGCGTTAATTGAATGCTTCTAAACTTAGAATTCTAAACTCTAATATATCTCCCCCCCCCCCCCCCCCC